>CAUYPK010143577.1:0-40364 GCA_963574355.1 Loris lydekkerianus
GACTATGGGGAAAGGGCCAAGGAAGGGGAAGGGAGGGGGGAGGTTTGGGTGGAGGGAGGGTAATGGGTGGGGCCACATCTACGGTGCATCTTAGAATGGGTACAGGCGATTGCACTAATGTACACAGCTATGATTTAACAAAAAATAAAATAAAATAAAATAAAATAAAATAAAATAAAATAAGAATGAAGGGAGCAACCTTTGTCCAAACCATCGCCTGTGGGGTGATGGCAGAGGTTTCCGCGGGGTGAGAAAGTCAATTCATTATGTCCATTGAAACTGATCCGGGTCTTTACCCTGCACTAGTATGAGGCCCGCTCCTGAGACCCAGAGCCCCAGCCCCGTGAGGAGCCCAGGTGGCCCATGTCATTGGCACAGTCTCTTCGATTTATTGAGAACACAAGGTGCGAAGTAAAAAAGCACCTGTTGTCCCTCTCAGGTAGGAGTTGAGATACAAGGGCGTCCCACAAGGAGCCAGGAAGCTGTCACCACCCCTTTGGGGCCACAGTGGAACTAAGTACCAGAGCGGGTCTAAGACTTCTATTTTAGATAGGTATCTGTGTTGAAGCTGTTCACATTTTTCTAAAATTATTTCCCTATATCATCCATAGTTTAATTCTGCCAGTGCCATGGGAACCCAGCAAGAGCCTTGGGCTAACCTCTGAGAAGGGAGCAGAGGGGTCCGAGGAGGCCAAGGGAGCCCTGAGTGCTCACTCATGCCTTCCCACTCAGAGAGTCCCCTGCCATAGCTGTCTCTGCCACATCCTGTTTTGTGGAATGATTTGTTTGAATACTCACAAGGAGGACTTGTGCTTTCGGCACAAGAGAAGTTATTACCAGAATTGCCCTCCCTCTGTCATTGTCTGCACAAAATATTTGAAACCTATCATTTCAGACACTGGACAACAGGTAGCATGGACTGTGATCCCCAAACAAAGGGAAACAGGTGAGGTGAGGCCTCCTGGGCCGTCCTGTCCAGCGGTGGCCCAGAGTCTCGATGAGCTGAGGGGGCAACACTGTGACAGGGATGCTGGGGTTTATGGGGCACATTCCCTGAGAGAAGGGAACTCCACAGAGAAAGTTCTGGAAGAATGCATAGAGGTTCTCTTGAGTCTCATCTGAAAACCAATCTGTGCATGTTCGAACCCCGTGGCTCTAACAAGAACAACTTCTGTGGGAAGAACCATTATCAGAGCTCACACAACTTACTCAACAGGGAATCCTTCAAGTTGCCTCCAGCCAGAGAGGGAAAACTGCCTCGGAGACCAAAAGCCTCTCTTCTTGAGAGCCCTTTAACCCATTCTGGTTGTGGGGGAGATAGTATAGAGGAATTAAATAACCAAGCTACTCTCCAGCAGGGTCCCAGCTCAGCAAAAGAACGCTGCAGGTGGGGGAAGGAGAGGACAGGACGCTGGTGAGGTGGCCACTGTGGACAGCTGAGGAAGAGGTACTCTAAGAGCAGAGGACAAGTGACTCAGACATCTGACGTTTTACAGAAATGTTAGAATAGCTGATCATCATCAAGCAACATCGTTTAAGAGGAACTAAGGGGTGCTGTGGTTGAGAAAGTGGTAACTCCTTATAGACACCTAGTGCATGAGAGTGGAGCATGTGGACCCCACGTATGGGTCTTCATTGGTGGGGCAACTGCATTCTTGCCAGAACCGAGTTGGCGATTTGTTTCGCCCAATGTGACCTCTCTCAATCTTTAGTATTTTTATGTTTATTTTATTTTATTTTATATTTTGATTCTCACTATGTCGCCCTCAGTAGAGTGCTGTGGTGTCACAGCTCACAGCATCCTCAAACTCTTGGGCTTAAGCGATTCTCTTGCCTCAGCCTCCCAAGTAGCTGGGACTACAGGCACCTGCCACAACGCCCGGCTATTTTTTGTTGTAATTGTCATTGTTGTTTAGCAGGCCCAGCCAGGGTCAAACCCACCAACCACTAACCTATGGTCGCCTAGCCTAGTATTTTTTTTAATGCCATTTGTCCTCACAGGCACTTAAGAGAGGGTGATCACGTGCCTTTTAGCCATCAGAAAGGACAGAAGAAGAAGGACCGCTGCTCTTCTCTGGGGGGCTATTTACAGAATCACAAAGATTGGTTGGGGAGGTGGGGACCACCAGGCCTTCTAGAGGAGGGAAAAAAGGATGCTTCTATTGTGGGTTTCAGAAAGTCAACTTTTCCCTGTTAACTTAGCAAATTATCTCGGCCCATAGCAGTTCTGGGGCATCAGGTAGCAATTATAAGCATGTGACCAGGACTATGCAGTGACCTGTGCCCTCCCCACACACTGCTCAGGTCTTGTGCCTAGAATTCCTGCCTTTCACTAGATGGGGGCCCAGTGACCTCACAGAGCCTGTATCTAACTGGTCGATCTTCCCAGGTGTGAATGGAGCTCTGGAGGGAGGCACATACTCACCCAAGTGGGAACGCTGGAGATGTGAGGAAACAGATATCTTTCCTGAATTGGATACAGAAACAATTCTCTCGTAAGACGGGCCATGATTATTGTTCTGTTGCTTGGGACCCATTTCCTTTAGTTACCAAATAAGACTTGCGACATCATGTCCCACCATGCTGTTGGTCTAAAGTCTATGTTGATTACCATTTTTTTTTTTTTTTTGAGACAGTGTCTCACTGTCTTGTCTCTGAGAAAGTGCTGTGGCGTTATAGCTCACAGCAACCTCAAACTCTTGGGCTCAAGTGACCCTCTTGACTCAGCCTCCCAAGGAGCTGGGACTACAGACACCTGCCACAATGCCCAGTTATTTTTTTAGAGACAGGTTTTGTTTTGTTTGTTTGTTTTCAGACAGAGTGTCTTGACTTTGTCACCCTGGGTAGAGTCGCCTGGTATCATAACTCACAGCAACCTCAGATTCTTGGGCTCAAGTGATTCTCTTGCCTCAGCTTCCCGAGTAGCTGGGACTACAGCTGCCCATTACAATGCCCATCTATTTTTAGAAACGGGGTCTCACTCTTGCTCGGGCTGATCTTGGACTCATGAATTCAGGCAATTCACCCACCTCGGCCTCCCAGAATGCTAGGGATTACAGGTGTGAACCACCATGCCCGGCCCCTTAGAGATGGGGTCTTGCTGTTGCTCAGGCTGGTCTCGAACCCGTAAGCTCACACAACCCACCTGCCTCGGCCTCTCAGAGTGCTGGGATTACAGGTGCAAGCCACCCCTCCCACCCCTCAATCCTCATTCTTAAGTTTTGTGTGTGGGTAGTATTAAGGTAGTTTTTCATTCATTCTCCCCACTGAAAAATGATCAGACCATCCAATTTCAATCACCCTCCCCATGTTCCCTGGGTTTTCCTGAGAAAGAATGTGACGGAAAGCTTGTTAGTGACATGTTTTTCACTTTATTGACATTCTTTCTTACAAAAGGTCTGGCCTGGTATATTTTAGGCCAGGCCTGATTTGCTTTAGTCCCTGAAACACAGGTCCATGGTCATCTCCATGTCCTCTTAAGTAGGTATGTAAACTAGTAGACTTTCATTTTTAAGGTTCAAACACTTTTCAACATTGTTTTCATTTGATGTAGAACAAGACTTCTGTTTTCCCCAATGAAAAGACTGAGAGAGTTATGTGGGTCTTCATTGGATTCTCGGCCAGAACTGAGTTGGGAATTTATTTTGTTCAAGGTGACATCTTTCCACTTTTAGTTTTTTGTTATGAGAACTTTGCAGTGTTGAGCTATGTAATAAAGAGTGCTACGTTTATATATGCATACATACATTGGCTCTGAAAAAATATGCATGAGTATATGCGTGTCATGTAAACATAGCAATCGCTCAGAAGGAGAGTTTCTCATCATTATGACATTAATGAGTAGCAAGCATGCTGTAAGCAAGAATGAATGATTAAGGGCACATTTTGGCTTGGTTGTCAGCCAGGAACTTTGCTGGTCCTAGACCTGGAGGGGCCCAGGCCTCATCCTACCCATGTAGGCCAATGCTCACCCTATTTGACAGGTGATCATGTATTAGAGGCCTGGCCTTGAGTCTGTGATTTCCCCCAAAGTGAGGTGGGTCTGAGCTCACTTGCTAGCATGTAGTGCCTCTAGTTCTAGAACAAGAACCAGTTCAAGTTCCTCTTTGTGTAAAAATCAGGATGTGATCTCCCTGTCACTAGGATGGGAGTGCAGAAGATGGAGCTGCAGAGGGCTGAGGCCCCTTATTCCTCTTGGAGGAATCCTCACTTCCTTCCACCTCTACTGGATATGCCAGGATTTGCGTTTTCCTGACCACAGATTCACACCTGAAAAGGCTTGGAAGGTACAATAGCATTCCCCTCAACAGCTCTGAGACAAAGGTGACTTGGCTTTTACCCTGACTGCCTGATCACTGAGCACTGGACTCAGTTAACACAGACGGCTCCTGTGTCACCCTTCAAATCATCTCTCCTCTTACACAGATACTTGGTCTGGAAGCCAGTCATACACCATAGGTTCCAGAGTGTGCAATGTTCTAGTCACACATGCTTTGAGCCCAAGCTTCTTGCTCAGGCCTAGCAAAAACGCATTAAGGGTCAGGTGGGAACACAGACTCAGTTGTTCTGTCTGCTTGGCCAGGGGGATGGACCAGTTAAGTGCTGCCAGAAGGTAAGGTCTTACCTGGACGGACATGCCTTGTACCAATACAGCAAAGCAGATAAATGAATTTGGCACCCAAGACACTATCTAGCACACCATGCATTCAATGACACTTTTACCCCCTTCTCCAAATCTAGCTGGTGACTTACATGTCCCTCTGGATCCTATGGCTGTGTCTCCTCTCTGTCGCTTCTCTAGATGAACCGATGGTGCAGAGGCAGAGAAAAGAGGGGAAATCCACATCACTCAGGGCTGCCTCTGCAGGAGAGGGAGGTAAACTCTCCGCCTAACTGACATTTGGGAATTATCTGAAGAGTAAATGATCTACAGTCTCTCCCATCTCCATCAAGGCACTTGTCTCTGGCATAGTCTCAGCATTCTGCAACTAACAGACCCAAGGGCACATGATTGAGGCCCTCTGCATGGTGTTCAGAAGGCTGAGCCAAGTGTCCACCCAGCTGACCCCGTGCAGAGAGCCTGTTGGGAGGGGGAGACAGTCAGTAGATCTCAGAGTCACACTTCAGAGCAGATGTCCAAGAGCAGAATGATCACAGGCCCCACACCCCTGGAGTAGGAGGTGAGGGGCTGGGGGTGCTAGGCTGAGGGGGCAGAGTGTGGTCAGGTGGCCCTGAGCCATGCCCCCACCCAGGGGTGCAGGAAGGAGGCTAGACACAGGCCGTCAGCCTTGGGCCATGCCCACGTTCAGTATCTATTGCACGTCACCCCGGCGTCCTCGGCATGACCACAGTTTGTCACCCCCCATTTGGAGAAGCTGCAGCGGAAGATGGTGTCCTCTGTGCCCTTACAGGCAACATCATCCATCCAGATCCTCCCAGTGCCTGTGGGGAGAACACAGTTTCTCAGCAGAGATCCAGGAGGGCTGGGAGGAGGAGGAGAGGGAGCATGCTGATGTCTGCCTTTGGGCTGACCCTGGCTCTGCTATCCCTGCTCACATCTGGGGGCTTCCAGCTGCTGCCTCCATCCCACTAAAACCTCATACTTCTTTTCTAAGTTCAGTTTCTCGAGGGCAGAAGCACAGTAATCAAAGATGATGTTGGTAGTATCTGTTGCTATCTTCTATACGTCGGGCATCTTACACATAATGTGCTTTCTCTGTCTGTGCTATTGTCTGGAAGGTAGATATTTATAAACCCATTTTATAGCTGGGAAAACTAAGGCTCAGAGAGCAACTGGTACAAGGTCAGTTTGTAAGTTGCACAGTCTGAACTCAAACCCAAGTCTTGCTGCCTCCCAAGCCCACACTTTGTCTCAGACACTGGACGAGGTTTGAGACACGCTCTCTCGTAGTCTTTGTCGATGAATAATCAGGCAGGACCTAATCAGAGGAACACTGTCAGACAAATCCTGGATTGTCCCAGTGCCCCAGAGACAAGCATGGCAGTGCCCATGTCACTGCTGATCTTCTGGAGTTTAAAGCAGATGGTCTCATTTTGTGAGCCCAAAACAATGGCTCTGGAATACAAGGGAGCCCAGAATCCAACATTAAAATCAGATGTAGATTTAAGGAGATGCAGGAACATCCCTGAACCCTGACTAATTAGGTTAGTTCTCTGCACATGAGGTCCCTAAAACAATCTGCCAGTGTTCTCTGCGGCCAGCCTTGTTAACCAGCTCCTAAGGGGAAACCAGCAGATCTGAAGGTGCTAGGAAGGGGCCCTGGTGCTTAGTACCTGAGCCTAAAAGGCATAAACTTGGCACTGAGGTCCCTCAATGATTACTGGGAGGATAAGGCAGCTAGGCAAGCCTTGGAGCGTGAATGGAGAGGGCTTATGGAGGGCGAGAGGGGTGACAGAGGGAGCAGGCCACATAGAAGTCACCCCAAGGCCCCACTGAAGGGCTGGCAGGATCATCACCCATGGGCACTCTGGGCTGCCCCCCAATGATGGGTGCCCATTCAGGAGCCCTCGGGAAGGATCCCTGAGCCCCAGGCATCCCCTGGAAGCAGTGGCTAGAACCTCGCTGATCAAAGTGAGATCCTGGACCCACAGTGATGGCATCACAGGGAGTGTGTTAGAACTGCAGGACCCTGGGGTGCCCGAGCCCACCAGGGGTGCCAGTATCTCCATCTTTCCAAAGTGGCTCTGCACTGCAGCCTGTGAGGCAGGACATTCCTGGATTCAAGTCCCTGTACCATCAGGGGCGACTGTGATAGTTTTCAAACTGGGATGGGCTTCCTAGGGCATGGGGCTTCCTGAGTTAAGACAAGGAAAGCTCAGGACAAACCAGACTGGCCAGTCACCCTGGCACCTCCCTTGTAAGGTCTCTGGCCTGGCACCACAAAAGCACAGGGTTTACAGTCATAAACCAGGTTCCAGCATCTCTGGCTGGGTCACCCTGAGCGGGTCAGTGAGGTAACAGTCCCCAGATGGGAAAGGGCTTTGACATAAACCAAAGCAGCCACACAGCCTCTCCTTACAGCAGAACTGTCAGGACTAAGAAACCTGAACTCTGCCATTCACCCCTGAGCAGTGCGGGTGAAATCTCGCTTTAGAAAGAATGTCAAGGGAACATCTCAGCCTCCTCACTGCTGAATCTACAGCACCAATGAGCAACTGAGATGGATTTTTGTTATGTAGAGATTTTTAACATCTATTGTCATGGAATTGCCTTAAAGTGAATCTGGGGACAGGGCAGGGAGGGGCGGCCTCCTTCCGCTGCCTTCTGGACACGTTCCCTCCTCTAGACCCTCCTCCTGGCCTGGGTAGCTGGGCTCTTACACAATACGCCCTTTGAGGCAGAGCAGTAACTTGCAGATTAAACGTCTCCTAGAAAACACATCAGTTTACAAATTACCCAGGAAAAGGCTGCAGGCCCGAGAGCCCTGAAGGATTAATCACTCCCAAATAGAGGCAACTGACACATAAGGAACAGGCCCCAAGCTGCCCAGCCCAAATGCGTACACAGGATCTCAAAACTCAGCGCTGGCTGGTGTGTAGTCAGGGAGTTTAGGATAATGTCCCGTCACGGGAGGACCAATAAAATAGAATAGGGTCATTAAGTGAGCAGCACCGAATCTGCTCAGGAGGAATTCTCTGGCTGGAGGAGGAGAGGCCCTCCCGTAGGAGGATGGTGCATGAGATGTGGGACGTTAACCAGCGTTATCTGTGTCTCAAGGACCACAGTGATGCACAGACAAAGACAAGTGCACACGGTTGCCTGGGAAACAGTGAGCTCCTCCTGCAGCAAGCGTCTGGGAAGAGGCAGGTGCCACCTGGCAGAATGGCAGTCAAAATGACCCTGGTTTTGTAGAGGAGCCCAATCCTGGGACCTGCAGACCCTCTTCCTGTGTCCTTTGCTTCGGAGCTTTACCTTGCCCGAACCGGGCCGTCCGGTACACCTCCTCCACGCCACGGAAGCCCAGCATGCGGCACACCACGTCCCCATCCTTCTTGTCCCAGCCGTCGTCACACACGGTGCCCCAGCGCCGGTCGTGGAACACCTCCACCCGGCCCTCGTGCAGGCCTGAGCCATTCACCAGGCGGATCACCACTGGGGCCTCCATGACACCTGCGGGGAGCAGCAGACTGTCACTACTCAGCTGCGACACAGCAGGGCCCTCCTCAGATTGCCCTCTGCCCCTGGGATAGGACCCTGAGACCACCCATGTCCTCCTGCCTATCTCAGCCTTCCCCCAGCCCCTTCCCTTTCTTCCCAATAGCTTTTTTTTAAAAGAGCAGTTAAAGTTCATGGTGAAGTTGGAAGGAACAGAGAGCTCCCGTCCACCTGCACCCCCAGACAGTCTCCCCATTGACCCCAGAGCGGATGGAGCATTTGGTACAGTTGATGAACTTGCACTGATGCGTCAGCATCGCCCGCAGCCCATAGTTCACACCAGGGCTCCTTCTCGGAGTGTGTGTTCTGTGCCTTTGGACAATGTATAACAATGTGTAGTCATCATTACAGAATCACACGGAATATTTTCACTGCCCTAAAAATCCTCTGTGCTCTGTTTATTTATTCCCCCCTCCCCTAACCCATGGCAACCACTGATTTTGTTACTGTCTTCACACTTTTGCCTTTCCCAGAATCTCACAGAGTTGGAACCATATAGTACATAGCCTTTTAGATTGGCTTTGTCTCAGTAATATGCATTTAATTTTCCTCGATGTCTTTCCACAGCTTGATAACTCATTTCTCTTTAGTGCTGAATAGTGTTTCATTGACTAGATAGACCATAGTTTATCCATTCACCTACTGGCCAGCAGTGTGGTTGCTACCAGATTTTGGCAATGATGATTTTGGCATTTGGGTGACTACCCAGGAGTGTGGTTGCTGGATTCCTCTCCACCATTGGAGACCTGGTGACCAGCAGCCACACCTGCCAGGGAGAAGGGTGTGGGGAAAGCAGGAAGCTAAGAAGTGGTCAAGGCTTTGCAGGCAGGGGTCTTGCTGTGTCCTCTGAAAGTCATGCCCATCTACTTGCCCGCTAGGCTGTGAGTGTGAAAGGGCCTTAAGCTATATAAAGCCAAGCTCTGCCACCCAAGATCCACAAGTGAAAGATGGTGGATCATCCAACCTGAGATGCCCCTGGCTGTGTGGCACCGCAGTGCTTTCTACGCCACTGAGAATTATGTCAATTGCTGGATGCTTCCCGGTTTCATGAATGTGAAAATGTGTATCCCAGAATCCATGAAACATGGCAACAGCTATAAAGAGCTTAGATCGCACCTAGCACATAGTTGGTTCTTTCTTCACAAATGACCTTAAGGAGGTCTCACAGCCTCTCTGAGGGCATGTTCCCAACTGTGACGTAGGGAGGACACCCATGTAGCAGGTCTGTTGGGCAGACACAATGAGACAAGGCACACGAGACTCTGAGCACAGCGCCTGGAGCCTGGCTGCACCAGCAGGAGGGTCTGACCCCTTCTCCGAGGTCTGAGACTGGTTGCATCCATCTCGGAACTCAGTGCTGCGCACTGAACCCGGCTGGAGGGAATGGCAGTGGACATTTGCTGGACGGAGGAAGCAGCAAAGTCATGTCTGCATTATAAAGCACTGCGTCAGTTCTCCAAGGGGAAAACTGGGGGTGGAGGGGCTCAAAGAGGAAGGCCACAACCCCAAGAAGGCTTCACCTCGACGCAAAGCCAGGCTTTAGCAGAGGAGTCATAGTTTTAGGGCCAAACACACACTCAATGATAGGGTAACGATCACAACTTGGTCTCTTGATGTGTCTTTCAACATCTTCATCCCCCTGCCTGTCCCTGGGAGCTATTTTCCCCTGGGGGGGACCTGAGCTTCCTCATTTGATAAGATATTGGATTGGTCAGTGGCTCTGGAGTCTGGCTGCGTTATCAAGGTCATTGGGAAGGCCAGATTCCTAGGACAGCCAGAACCTGCTGCATCAGTCTGGGTGGCAGGAAGCAGGGAACTGGGGTTTTGCCAGTATCCCAAGCGATTCTGAGGTAATGGGTCTGTGAACAAGCTTTTGGGAGAGACAGATCAGACGATCAACAAGTCTCCTTCCAGCTCCAACCCTTAGGGATTCCATGGCCAGGGAAGAGGTCAAGGTCATCTTATTTTTGCAGCCAGAACATGAGTGGTGGGCATAGAGGACACTGAATTATGACCCAGTGATAAGAGGGTCACACAGTACAGAACTTCCCCCCCCCCCACGTGAACTGCCAAGGAAAATAGCACATCCACTCAAGTGCTGCTCCCAGCAAGTCCTGCACCTCTGGGCTCCTTTTTCTTTTATCAGGCCAGGTGGGCTGGGGACACCCCCTTCTAATGGCTGTGAGTTGGCAAAGACCTTTTCCCACCACTTTGGGAGATAGAAGAATCAACATCTGTGCTCACAGGAGAGAGAACTTTCTCAAGGAGAGAGAGAACTCAGAACCAGCCACACCCCTGGGCTGGGGAAACCCCAGAATATTCTGCGTAGGGACCAAGGAAGCCACCAGGAAACCACTCCCATCCCCAGGATGCAGAGTGACTGCAGTATGACCACTGTGAACGTCTCTGTCAGTATTGAATGCCTTGGCTGTGGACCCTTCATCTCTACCCAGTGACCACTCTCCCCACAGAGACTGACCAGAAGCTCAGACTCCCACCAGCTGTCAAAGAACAGGCTGAGGATGAGCAAGAGAATGCAAAAATCCTGGACAAGGAAAGCACAGAGCGGAGCTGGGACCCGGAGGCCAGAGCTGACACAGAGAGACCCCTGGGAGCCGCAGGACAGGCTGCCCTGGAGATAGCAGCACCCAGAGAGGCCGGCGCTGTGTGGGGGCCTGGCTGTGGGCTGGCTGAGGCTGAGCACCAGCCCTGGTTTCTCACAGACCCACCTCTGCCCACACCACGTCATGTGGCAGTGGGCCAGGCCACCCCAGGAGGCCCAGGACAGAAGCTGCCATGCGGGGTCCGTAAGCAGAGCCACAGGTAGCAGGAGGGTGCTGCAGGTTCCAGAGAAGGCCAAAGACTGAGGTTTGATCTGCTTGCAATGGAGACTGCCCCAATTCAGGAACTCGGACCATCCAGCAGGCTGTCCCACTGACAGTGTCACTGCCCTCCTTTGTCCCCAAAGAGCTCTGGGGGGTGGCGGCAGGAGCCTTCCCCAGGCCTGAGCTGTGATGCCACCTCCCTCAATGCACTCCGGGAATCACCAAACACCTTCCAACAGCAACCCCCTCTCTAGCCTAAAAGGATGTTATAACTTGCTCAGAGGTTTAGGTTTCTGTGGGCAGAGGGTTTAAACCCTGCCTTTTCCCAGCAGTTTCGGCCCCAGGGCAAACCTTTCCCACACAGCAACTAACCACCACTCACCCCACAGATGCGTCAGTCCCCCTGCCCCTCAGGACACTTCTCCTTCCTCCAGGAGATCAGATGCCCTTCCAGGGTGGTCCCTGCAGGGGGACTGGGGCTCCTTGCATGTGACAGGGGAGTAAATGGGGGGCAGGGTTCCTTGTTGTTTAAAATTCAGGCACTTCTCACTCTGTAGCAAGAGGGATGTTCCCTGTCAAGGGCACTCAGGATGAACAGGACCCCAGGCTTCCAACCTTGCAGCCACTTCTAATAATGGCCCCACATTGACCGACAGACTCCCAAGTCCTAAAAAGTCCTTCCTGAGCACAGCGAGGTCAGCAACCCCAGAACAGCCCTGTCCCCCACTGGCCCCATGTGGGGTCTGGTTTGGATTCATCAGGTAAAGGAGAGGGTGCCTCCCCTTCTCCTGTGTCCCTCGCCCGCAGACTGGGCTCTACCTGTCAGAGTTTGTAAGTTGATAGGACAGTATCGACCACAGGGCCAGCCCTACTCAGCTTTGGGCACTGCATGGCACCAGCAAGGTCCACCATTTGGCTGGAAAAGCTAAGCCTGTCGGAAATAGCAAGTCACTGTCCCTCACCAAAAAGGGGAGGATGGGTGAAAGCTGTTCCAACTTGATAGCTTGTCCCAGTCCCCAGCTCACAAGATTTGGGCAGAGCCTCCCCTGGTGACCCCCAACTCCTCTCTCCATAGCAGGGACACCCCAATGTCTACAGGGCTGGGTCTCTGTTCCTCTTTTCCCTGCTGGCCCAGAAATGGGGAACCGTGGTTCCACCAACACCCTTTGGCAAAGGTTCTTCCCTTTTACACGGAGAAACAGAGAAGTGCTTCAAACAGAAGTCCAGATCTGAAGCATCACTGTCTGCTCTTGCTGTGTGACCCTCCAGTAGGAAAGTGACATGAGGGAACCCAGGGTGAGAGACGGGGCCTGTCTGCCTGGGAGGCCCTGCTGTCTCCAGATCAAGAGATGCATCATTCCACCTGCAAGTTTCCTGCAGCATCAGTAGTTCCAACCTGTGCATGGGGGTTTCTGCCTCACTGCAGCCCAGGCCACCTTGGGACCAACCCTGTGGCCCTCGGCCCCCTTCCCAAAGCAGGCCCCAGACCTCTCGGACCCTGACCTGGCTCCCCAGTAGAGAGGATGGAGCCAGGTCAGAGAGAGGAGTGTGGTGCAGACATGGTCCAGGACGCTGGTGCTCTCTGAGGCGAGCACAGGCAGCCCCTTCCCTTAGCCTAGTTGTGGGCCACAGATGTCCCATCACTTAGTATCTGCTGCTGCCTTTAGGTAATTGTGACACAGTCTTTGAGGCTTTCCAGTGGTCATGACCATGGAGCAGAATAAAATCCGCCAGCTGGCAGAGATCTGAAGACGTTGCAACCGTGCTCTGCATGTGGCACATGAGGGACACGTAGGGCATGCCTCACTTGGGTCACCCCACAGGTGGTAGAAGAACTGGGGCCTGAACTTGACACTTAACCCTTGGGCCAGTGTACCATCTATACCCTCCTTTCTTTCCCAGGGTCCCTTAATCTTCATAAGATTTCTGAGCAGGAGCCTCTAATCCAGTGGTTCTCAACCTTCCTAATGCCATGATACATTTTCATTGTTACAAAGGGGTTGCAACCCACAGGTTGAGAACCGCTGCTCTAATTCATCCACCTCAGGGCTTTGGTGGGAGAGGCCTTTGATGAAGCATCTATATGAAAACCAACGACTTTCACCCTGGGACGGCAATGCTTCCGCCTACTATTCATAGAAACAGTTCGCTTCTCCAGGGTGTTAAGGAGACCAGGATGAGAGGCAGGAGCTGGGGAAACCTGGCTCCTGCTGAGTTTGGATTTGAAAGTGAACACACGAATGATTCCAGGCAGGGTGAGGAAAAACTAGCCTCAGCTTTTGAGGAACGTGATAATATTCATTGAAGTTCAGGTGATTCTACTTCCTGTGCACAGATTTGGGGCACTAAAAACACATTATCCGTATGAATTCTTTATTCATATCTCTATCAGCGTCTGTATTCCTTTTCTCAATTACTCATTTATTTATCCATTCAGATGCATGTCTGGACTCCCTACCACATTCCAGGGCTGCGCTCGCTAGGCACTAGGGACGCAAGGATAAGTCAAGTGTTGTCTTTGCCTCTGAGTCCTTCGAGTGAACCAATAGCTTAAAATGAATAAGAAAAACCATAGAATGTCGGAGTTGGCAGAGAATTCAGGGATTCCCAGGGCCAAAGCCCTCATTTGAAGATGAGGAAACTAGAGTTGAGAGAGAGAAGTTACCCGTTGTTCCAGGGATGCCTGCTCCCTCTCTTTCTAGGCCCCTGTTCCCTGCAATACCAGCTTCTTTCAGCATAAAGCCACAATGCTGAGAGGCTGGTCTGAGGTTAAAGCAGCAGGACCCAGGATGGGTGGAAAGAGGCTGGTTCTAGACTCAGGCACAGAGCTGGGATCTGGCCCGCGGTGATCTCTCCACGCCAACCCTCTTCTTAAAGCAGCATGAGTGTGGTTGTGGGGTGCAATAGCGCGTATCAATTGCATTGTGGGCATTCATCCTTGTGAGAGCCACCCCCGCCACTGGCAGTCTTTCCAGCTGCCCATGGGAGCTCTGAGGGTCTCAATTCGTCATTGAGGACAGCTTGGATACCAGCAGCCGAGTTAGGGGTCATATCCTTGAAAGCCTTCTTATTCCCATGGGGAATGGGAGCAAAGTGCTCATCCCTCCAGCTGGATGAGTCTCCTGACTTCCCCTGTGCTCCCCAGGGCTTAGCTCCTGGCTCCTCAGTATGTTAAGGAAGGGGGGACAAGGGCATCCACGAGGCCAAACGCTGGCTTCTGCTGTCAGCAATTTTCTGCACACTGATGCAAACTGGATGCAGCTCATTAAGCAAGGCGGCTCTGGAATGGGGTCCCAGAATGTGGTGCCGGGGCTGGAGCCACTCTCCAGCTCCCCGTCCAGACCTTAAAAATCTTCTCATATGCAGGGATTCTCCTCTCAAAGCAAACTTTTCTGTCCTCTCTCTGACCTGTAAATATTCTCGCAGGACAGCGGGGGTCAGCAAAGCAGGCTGGGTCTTAGGGTAGATGCCTTGGAGCCCTGGAGCTGGAAGGGGCCTTGGACATTGGCTTTGGGTTCTTCTACTTCAAACACAGGGATCCTGCCCTCTCTGTGCCAGGCCTGACAGCTGCTCATCCTGCCTCCGGGAAGGGAACGGAAGGGAACTTGACAGTGTCTCTAGGGAATCCAGCGCAGAAGGTTAAAACAAGTGTCTGGTTTCATTGACTGGACACGGGCATCTCTGATGCCTCCCGTGTTTTTTGATCTGATTATTCTCCACTTTATTTTACAATATGTGCTTTGGGTCTCATGGCTATAATTGGGGAGTGAGATGAGGGATATCTTTCTTTTTTTCTTAGCAAGTGGCTGTGTTGCTTGGCCACACGGTGGCTTTAGGAGGACCACGTAAGGGTCAATAGCTACCGTGGCTCAGGGAGAGGTAACCTTGGAGCTATCTACTGCCTACAGGGCTTGTCAACACCTGGCTCAAAGCCACCTCCAAATCCAATTATAACCAAGCCAAGTTCTGGGCACTGCCCCTGAGAGTTCAAGCGACACATGAACGGGGAAGAGAAGTCATGTCTGTCTACTGAAATCCCCCATAAGCCAGGCACTGCGGAGAGCACTTTATACATGTACCTGCTCATCTGTCCTGCACGATAGCTCCATGAGTTCCTTTTATGGCTCTCATTTAACAGAAGAGAAAATCAGCCCAGAGTAGTCTAGCAATTTGCCCAGAGTCACACAGCTGCTACATGACAGTCAAAGAAAAGAGCAAAGACCTCTTATTTTCTAATCACAGAGCCAAGTCTCGGGTTGAAAACTTAAGACAAATGCTTAATAATAGCCCTCTCCAAATGTGAAGTGAGTTTCCTTTGTCTCACAACAGCCTTACCTCCTCAGGCTGAAGGGAGTAAGTCTTAGACTTAAAGCAGTGATGCTGGCCCTGACTGTATGTAGAAAGCATCTAGAAATCCTTGAAACCCACCAGTGTGAGGGGTGGTTTTAAACCATTTGCAGGTGATCTTAAGGCACAGCCAGGGCTGCAAGTGTCATCTGGAAGGATGGATCTGGGATCAAGCCTTGGCTACACGACTCCCCAGTTGCTGAGCTTTGTGAGAAAGGCATGTAGATGTCACCTCCTCTGGGAAGATTTCCCTGACCTGTGGCCCCAGTATGTGCTCCCCACAGATGAGAACTATCTCACTGCGACACCCTGTTCCTTGTGTCGCTACGTCCCATGACCAGCTGCAAGAGGGCGGCAGCGTTCAGCATCCTTGTGGGCCTCAGTCACGCACCCACTTACAAACAGAGCCTGCCACATCGCAGGGCGCAAAAAATTGTGTGGAATGAATAAGTGGGTTAATAAATGAATGAGGGGGGCTCACGGCGCTTTGAGGGGCTCTGAGAATGGAACTGATCACTTTATACCCTGGGACCTGCTTGGCAAAGCATCAGAAGGGCCCGAGAGCCTGGAAGACTTTGCTTTTAAAGAAAAGGAGAGGAGAGAAAATCTACCCTAAGCCTAGAACTTCACAGCTCCACTGTTTTATTTCTCCTGCCTTCCAGTCCCCCAGCCAAGGCAAAACAAGAGGAAAAGGAAGGGGGTTGTGGAGAATAGAAATAAACACCCGGGGCTGGGAAATAGGCTCTGATTTTCTGCAGCTGCAAAGTCGAGCCCCAGGGATAATGCGGACCATCTGCCCATTAAGGAAGTTGAACTTTCATTCTCTTGTAAAGAACTCCCCATGCCCCCAGCCAGCCCACGGCACACAGTACTGTGACCCCACCTTCCTGAAACTGAGGTGACACTGCTCAAGGGGAAATGTGATCCATATGGGAGGGATAGGAGCCATCCCAAAAGCAAAAGAAGGGATTTCTGGTCCAGCTCTCTTGAAGGGCATGGCTTTCAGAACGTGCTCTGGCCTCTGGGTGTGCTTTATAGGATGCTATTTCCTAATGAAAATCTGCTCTTAGCTTAATATGGTCCTTTGCGACTCTTCAAAGCACTTTTATGAGATGGTCTCTTTGGCCCTCCATTAAGGTGGGTAATGTTCACCCCGTATCACCACGGAGAAGTCTGAGACTCAGAGAAGGAAAGTGACTTTCTCAAGGTCACATGATAAAGGGCCATGCCAGACCACACCTGTGCTTCCACTGTGCTGTGTCTCTGACTGGGGGGTCCCACGGGGTGCTTGGGACACTACTGGTTGGAACAGCAGAAATCTCCTGAATTGTCATTGCTCTGATGAGCCACGCTGGACTCCCTTCAACTGTGAACTCACTCCTTCGCTTCCCAACTGTGTTTTATATTCCTTGGAACCTGGGAGTTTGGTCTAGTTTTGAAATTCCTGGCTGCCTGGTGCTCAATAAAAATATATCAGATCAAAGAATAAAGGAAGAGCCTTCCCTGCCCAGCTAGTGGGCCCAGAAGCTGTGTGGGGAGCTGGATTTGTAGGAATTTCCTAGGTGGCCTGGGCGGACAAACGGGTCATTTTCCTTCCTTTTGCTCCCGGACCTCTCAAAGGCACTGAAAAGTCACAGTCAACAGGCATTTAGGACCAGAAAGAAATCCTGCTGAGCCCTGAGCAAACAGCGAAGCTGAACACCCATGTTGTCCAGCCTGTGTCCACAACACACAGGACAAGATGCCAGCATTTATACAGCCTCCCCCTTGGCCCCGTAAATGCAGACCGTACCTAGGGCTAGTGGCCTTTCTGGGGCCTCTTTCTTCCCCTCTGCTTTCACTTTCTCTCACTCAGTTCTGCTCCTCCCCAGGCCTGGCCTGGTCTGGGATCCTTCTCCACCCCATACTATAAATCCTTGCAGGCAGGGAGGTGTCCCACTTTCTCACTCTGTGGCCTTGATCAAGGAATGTAACCTCTCAGAGTGATTTCCTCTTCAGTCAGACCAGAGAATGGCTCGTGCCTGAGAAAGCTGTTCTGAGGCTGGGCATGAACATGGGAGGCCGAGGAGGGTGGATTGCTTGAGCTAACGAGTTTGAGACCAGCCTGAGCAAGAGGGAGACCCCATCTCTACTAGAAGTAGACAAACTGAGGCAAGAGGATCGCTTGAGGCCAAGCATTAGAGGTTGCTGTGAGCTATGACGCCACTAAACTCTACCTAGGGCGACAGCTTGAGACCCTGTCTCAAAAAAAAGCCGTTCTGAAACACTATGAGCTCAGTGACTGGGGTGGTCGTCTCAACAATGTTGACCTCAGTATAATCCCAGTCCTGGTGGGGGACCAAGGCACTGTGGCAAGTGACTTGTGCAGCCTCTGAGTCAGTGGGGAGGCCAGCCACACTCTCTCTGCCACAGCGGCCACAAGACCTCCTGAGCGGGGCTGGGCTCTGCCTCCCTCTCCTCTCTCTTCCCTCTGAACTGGACAAACACTGCTGTGAAGAAAAGAGGCTAGGCAGCTGCTCCCAAGTCCTCCCTCAGGGTGTCTTCCAGGTACAGAAGGGGACTGTGAAGTTAATGTAGCAGGCACAGCTGATCCACTTCCATCAGAGGCACCTGAGGACTCCCAGCCTTACTCTGCAGCCTGCCTCACCTCCCAGCCTGTGGGAGAGCTCAGGCTCACGGGGAGTCAGAACAATTCCCAAGTTTGTCTGAAATGTTTACTAAATAAACAAACCGTTCCTGCCTTTAATGTACATTTCAACTTAGCTTCAGTGTTTTCTCATACAAAACCCACATCAAAGACCTAAACGTCACTTCTTCAGTGGTTTCAAGGCATTGTTTTTATAGAAAAGTTTGCACTATTCATCTTTAAAGTTTGAATACTAGAAAGAGTTTTCTTGCAGAAACCAAGGTCTGTCTGCCAGCGAATGGGGTACGGCAGGCCACCCCCTCCTCACTCCTGGTGGGAAATGCGACACAGCAGTTCCAGCTGAATGTGTCACACCAAGGGTAACGGAGACAGCAGGCAATGAGCATAAAGATAACAGGGATATGGGAACAAACTGGTAACTCTGACCTACAAGCACGAAATGCCCCACGAGAGCCACGGTGGAAGCAGCAAAACCACGTGGCTGCACTCATCCGACTGCGTGCTTTCAGCATAAACCCCAATCACTGCCTTGTTCATTTTCTTCCAACCAGCAGTGCTCAGGCTTCAGCCCTGGATCCTGCCTTCACTTAGCACATGTTCACAAGACAAATATCAGCAGTCCTGTTAACGACCTCGTAGGATTACCAAGAGGGGACTTCATTTCTCCTTACCTAAGCACGTTTCCCTGGCCAGGACGCTGCGCCAGGGCTTGTGTCCCTCCCTCTGGCCAGGGATGTGGAAACATCTTTTAAAGAGATAATGTACTGTCACTGGCTCAGCGGTGCAGGGCTCTCAGCCTCCCCACCACCCTGCCACACACCTTCATTTTCCCCCCGACTTCTTAAAGGGGGCTTTAATTTTTCAGGTCCCCTTGAATCTGTGTGATGCCATCACACCAAGCGCAACATGGATTAACAGGAATTGAAGTGTTTCTGCGCACGGCAGAGAGAAAGCTCTCCTGGAAGGGGTCACTAGAAGCTTTCAAGGAGAGTTGCTGAGTTTCTTTTTGGATCTTGGCAAACCAGAATGCCTGGAAGGCCAGCGCCCGTCCCCTGTACAGAAAAGAGGAAATTGTGGCCAGGGAGAATGAAGGGCTGGCCTCAGGGCCGCAGTGGTCGGTCCAGTCAGTAGGGGACTTGGATATCAGGTTTGCTTCTGTGCTATTGGGACATAGCAATAAACACACATTTGGTCTATTGTCCCCTTTCCTGAGCTCCTAAAACTCCCTTAACTTGGCTTGGCGCCTGTGGCTCAAGCGGCTAATGAGCCAGCCACATACACCTGAGCTGGCGGGTTCGAATCCAGCCTGGGCCCGTCAAACAACAATGATGGCTGCAACCAAAAAATAGCCAGGCGTTGTGGTAGGCACCTGTAGTCCCAGCTACTTGGGAGGTGGAGACAGGAGGCTGGCTTGAGCCCAGGAGTTGGAGGTTGCTGTGAGCTGTGATACTATGGCACTCTACCCAGGGCGACAGCTTGAGGCTCTGTCTCAAAAAAAAAAAAAAAAAAAAACTCCCTTAACTTCCTAAGTGAGATAGGAGCATCTTTTACCATGATATTTGCTTTTTGTCCCTACTCCTAAAATCGCTGTAGAGCATCTTATGCTATTTATAATAAGCCCCTTTCAATCATAACTGATTGTCCCTTAATAGGGTGACATCTGGAAAGCCCCTAAGGATGGGGGAGGGGGAGTGGTTGTCAGGGATTCTATTTTCAGCCTCACCTCCTGTGAATTCAATCACCAATGGCCCATGATTTAACCAGGTATATATACCCAGGAGGACAGAGTGGGAGGGTCTGCGTGGCCTGCAGGGGGACACGCCCAGGGAGGGGTGGAAGCTCTGGGCCCCTCCTCCCACACCCTCCCCTGTGCTGCTGAGTTGTATCCTTTACAAGGAACTGATAAACATAAGTGTTTTCCTGCATTCTGTGAGACGGTCTAGCAAATGATCGAACCTGAGGACAAGGTCATACAACCTCCAGTTTATAGCCAGTTGGTCAGAAGTTCGTGGGGCTCAGACTTGCAATTGCACCTGAAGGCCCTATGGCGTCTGTGCTGACGCTGGGTGGTGTTGGGAATGCCCTGGATTGGAGGACCCCCAGCTGGCGTTGGAAAGCTGGTCAGTGTGGGACCACTGGCACACTGGGCGTCAGGGCAAGTCACAAGCAGAGGAAGCAGCTTTCCTGAGCTACTCTATGGCCGGACCTGCTCCTACAGCGCCCCCTGGTGCTGGGGCTCCCATCTTCTCGAGAAATATGTTTCCACAAACAGGACCGGCTTGGGGGCAGCAGCCTAGACAAGAAGGGGCAGGCACAGAAGAGAGAGTCAGACTCTCCCCTGGGATCAAGGGTCTGGCTGCCACATGCCAGACCTGGCTGTGTGTAGAGGGCCACCAGGGACGGCCATGGCTCTGATGTTACAGCCTCAGCCCCAATGTGTCCAGGCCCCACCTGGTGCTGCCACTGATGGCTTCCCAGTGCCCCGAGGCTCGCTCATGCCTCCTCCCAACCCTTTGGGGACTCTACACCCCTCTCGGCCCTGTTGCTTGTTTCTTCCACCCCAAGCAAGCCCGTGGGAGTATCAGACAACACTCTGCTGTTGCATGCACAGTTCTCTGTACTTTCACGTCCACATCTACCTGTTAGGCATCAACTTACTCTTCAAGACATGGGTCAAAGAAACCTCCCCAAACTTCCCCCATCAGGAGGCAAACTTAGGCTTTCCACCCACCCCTCCTACAGCCCTCCCACAGTCTGCTGTAACTACGGGCTGATGTGTTCTTCTCAGCTGCTGGGCTGTGAGCTCCTGAAAGAGGAGGCCAGGCCTTAACTGGGGGCTGGTATATGGGGAATACTCCACATGTGTTTGCTAAATGAATGAATAACTCAACGCTTTCTTCCCTAAATGTCTTCCTTCCACCCACACCCCTGTCTTTTCTCCATATCAGGAGTGAGGGAGGTCAGTTGCTCCCCTTCCTGGGGTCCTCCCCATCCCTCGGGCCCCGCTCTGTCCTCACCCCTCCCTAGAGCTCATGGGGCTCAGTGTCATGCTGTTCCCAACGTCACCTCATTGACCATTTCTTTGAACTCACTTCTTTCTCTCTCTCTCTCTCTCTCTCTCTCTCTCTCTCTCTCATATCTCCCACTCTGCTTCAGTTTCAACCCCAGGACAAATTTTCTGAGCGAATTTTGTGTCCCTCTCTGTTTTCAGTTACTAGACATAAACTTAGGAGAGAAAACATTTGGGCAACAGTTTTCTGTTTCCACATACACTTCTGGGTTTGCATTTGCCGAGCAATTGTTAGACACGGTGAGGATAAAGGGGAGGAAGGAACAGACGAGCATCCTGAACAAGTGCACAGTGAAGAAACAAGGAGTACGTGGGCGGTGCCTGTGGCTCAAGGAGTAGGGCGCCGGCCCCATAAGCCGGAGGTGGTGGGTTCAAATCCGACCCCAGCCAAAAAAAAAAAAAAAAGAAAGAAAGAAAGAAACAAGGAGTGGGGGCCTTGGCACGTGTCACCTCACACCCCCCCACCCTTGGTCTCCACAACTGTGAAGCATATAAAGGCCACCAGAGGGTAGGGGCCTGGCCACAGGTGCAGCGCCCTCCCTCCTGGGTGGAAGGTGGTGCCAGCCTGTGTCAGCGCCCCAGAAGCAGGTTAAGGCAGCAGAGGCTTGGTGAAATTAAGAGCAAAATCTGAAACAGAGAAGAGGATGCTACTGGTAACTGAGAATTGCTGAGGGCAAGATTAGGACCTTCACACTGGACCCCTAAGAAGAGACAGGGTGGCCTGGGAGGACCCCACGCTGAAGAAACGACAACCAAAGATGGAAGGAGAAGGCTCCGAGGGTGTGTACTCCAGGCCAGAAGACCCGATTGTGTCCTGGCTCTGTCCCTTACAGACTCTGGTTACCAAGGGAAAGAAAGTTCCTGATTCTCTCCACCCTCGGCCTCTCCCATTTGTTTAACACAGATGCAATTTGTAATTTGCCTCCTGAATGGCACTGTGAAACCAAATGAAATAATAAATGTGGTACCAGGGACAAGTTTTTTAGTAGTATTATGTAAGTGGTTAATTTTTCTTAGAAGTACAGCTTACTGCCTCAGCGCATGTAGCTCAAGAGGCTAAGGAGCCAGCCACATACACCTGAGCTGGCAGGTTCGAATCCAGCCCGTGCCTGCCAAACATCAATGACAATTACAACCAAAAAATAACGGGGCACTGTGGTGGGTGCCTGTAGAGACTCGCCTAAGCCCAGGAGTTGGAGGTTGCTGTGAGCTGTGACGCCACAGCACTCTACCCAGGCAACAGCTTGAGGCTCTGTCTCAAAAAAAAAAAAAAGAAGTACAGTTTACTCTTAAGTCATGTAATTGCTGGGCATGAAAGTTATGTAAGAAACTAAGGGTTTACGTGTGGCTAAGTGAACAAAGAAACACATGTGTATATAAAAGGGGCAGCCGCTGAGGGAAGGCTAACTTTTAAAGCTGTACTATCCTAAACAGACTCCCCAGGGCACCGAGTGAAGCCAACTCTAGGCATGGGGATGGAAGGAAGGGAGTCTAGGGCTCCACAGCACTCTCTTTGCCTTTCTTTCTTTCTTTCTTTCTTTCTTTCTTTCTTTCTTTCTTTCTTTCTTTCTTTCTTTTTCTTTCTCTCTTTCTCTCTCTCTCTCTTTCTTTCTTTCTTTCTTAAATCATAGCTGTGTACACTAATGTGATCATGGGGCACCATACACTAGCTTCATAGACCATTCGACACATTGTCATCACACTGGTTAACACAGCCTTCCTGGCATTTTCTTAGTTATTGTGCTAAGACATTTACATTCCACATTTACTAAGTTTCACATGTACCCTTGTAAGATGCTCTTTGCCTCTTTCATTCTAATGTAGAGATGGAAACATCTCAGCAGCTAAGAAAAACACTGCCTAGAAACCCCTCGCCTGATCCGTTTTATGGCTTCGTTTGTTTTTAGCTAAGAGTCTCACTCTGTTGCCTGGGTTAGATTGCCTTGGCATCAGTCTACCTCACAGAAACCTCCAACTTCTGGACTAAAGCAATCCTCCTGCCTTAGCCTCCCAAGTAGCTGGGACTACAGGCACCCACCATCATGCCTGGCTAGGTTTTCTATCTTTCAATAGAGATGGGGTCTCACTTTGCTCAAGCTGGTCTCAAACTCCTGAGCTCCAGGGATCCTTCAGCCACGGTCTCCTACAGTGCTGGGATTACAGATGTGAGCCACCGTGCCTGGCCTCTCCTGATCAATTCTGTTTGGTTTTGTTTTGGTTTGGTGTTTTTTTTCTGGTTTTCTCAGCTCGGCAAATTTTATTTAGAAAAAAAGGTGGGGGAAGGAATAAGTGACAGCGCTTAGACTTAGAAACCTCCACCCTTCCGTAGCACCTTAATTCCTTCTCTCTCTCACTCCTCAACCTGGCTGGCCTTCCGGAGCATAGGAAAAGCTACGTCCCTTCTCCTGATCATTCTGAGGTTTCCACTGGGTCCCCAGACCCAAACTTACTTCCCTAAATATTGACAATCACACACAAAGCATTAAACATTTTTTCAAGTGTTCTGAGCCACCAATGGTAACTATCTACAAGCACTGGTTTAGAATTTACCCATGTCATCTGCATATTTTATCCATGTGAAACCAAATCGAAGAAGGCTTTTTAAACAATCTGAACTTATATTCTGCTTTAAATTCACGCTGTGGGACCTAAACAAAACTAAATCCTTTACCCTCCTCTTCATTGCAAAAATACTATTTATTTTTCCTGCAAATGGCCATAGACTTGGAAAAAACAAATATCCTTCTCTCTTGAAAAGTGTATATGTAATTTTTTTTTTTCTTTTTTGGCTAAACTTCCAAAAGCCAAACATCTAAGGGGATGACTACTATCAAATCCTGGCCTGAAAAAAACAAACCAAAAAGATCTTTGTTTCTCATCAAGCAGAAATCAGAGAGCTGGATTCCAGACCCAGTTTGGCCATGACCTCAGCGGGTGACCTTGGGGATTCCCTCGGTCTCTCTATTCTTGGTCACTGTTCGTGGAACTGAAGGGGCGGGTTGAAGACATGGAGAGAAACTGATCTGAAACCCATCCAATCCCCAAATCCTAGGACTCCAGATCAAAACATTGGTAAACAATGGCAAGAGTTTTGTCCTGAAAAATATTTTAATAATGATTCAGATGGGTCCTGAGAAGTTTTGTGGGTCATGCCCTCTTCAAAGGAAAACCCCCAACTGCTGTGTTCCAAGGAAGGGAACTATCTTGTTCCCTCACCAGTCCCTTTAATGTAGTAACATCCTCACCAGCTGGATGTGCACTAAAGGGGTGCGCTTGGGCAGCTGTCAGGAAGGTTTAATGGCCCTGGGTAAGGCCAGGTTATCCAAGACTGACCCAGGGTTGGCTTTTGGAGGAAGGCAGCTCTTGGGTGCTGAGAGCTCTTTCTTCCCACCCTGTGGATCCCATGGTGGGCCTGCCAGGGAATGACTAAGAAATCCCCAGAAGTGGGCACCGTGTCCGTCAGAATTTCCAAATCTTTCTTTGCTGAAAGATGAGCCTTGGCACTCTCCTCGGAGCCTGGGTCTCAGGGATATAGCTAACACCTCTGGGACCGGAGTTCCTCAGAAACATAAGCAGGAGTCTGAATATAGCTTGGCTTTGGTGTGGTCAGAGGCCAGCTGGGCAGTGGAGGCCGTGGGAAGACAACCCCCCGTGGGGCAGGCATAAACCTCAGCCCTAAATAGCCTCGATGGTTCTGGTCAGTCCGGGTGGTACTGGAGCTACCAGGAAAAAGGAAATCCCTTGAGATTTGAGGGAGCCCAGCCCTTCTTTTAGAGGCTGTACCCTAAACTTTCATCCCAGAGTTAGCGGAAGCCGGGGGCTAAGTGCTTCCTTAGCCTTCATCCTGCCCAATGCCTGAAGAAGTCAGTCCTCCCTCGGGGCCTCTGGAAAGGGAAAGATGGCAGGTGCCCTGCCCATGTCTGTTCTGCAATTCCCGGGTGCCTTTCAGGGTACAGCCTCCTGGCAATGCAGCCATCTCTGCAGAGACCCTCATTTTCTAGTTTCTTTGTCTATGGAGACCATTTTGGAGGGGCGGGAGAATCAGGGAGCAAGAAGGAAAAGCTCTGTGCTCTGCAAGCTTAGAGCCTGAGCCCGTGTCTGAGTTCCGGGCTCCAGTGAGGGTATAGCCTCTTGGAGGCAGGAAAGAAAGCCTCAGTCCCCGAGGAGCACTGTCCAGGGCTGACTCAGCCTTGCACTGTACAGTCAATAGGCTTCAAGGCCAAGTAGATGGGGTGCCCTCCCCCTACGCCACCCCTCCCATCCCTTCAAGGCCAAGTAGATGGGGTGCCCTCCCTCTACGCCACCCCTCCCATCCCTAGGGAGCCTCCCCACCCCCTCTTCCTTCTCTGGCTGTGGCTTCAGCTCCCACTTCCTCATGCCATGGCCCAGCCTGGGAGCCCAGTCCAAGTGCCGAGCCCACAGAGGCAAGGCAAACAGGGACTGACTGTCCCTCTGAGCAATGGCAATGCCCTGCTAGCTCGGACGTCCTCTCTCCTCTCTCACATCAGCTGGAGGAAAAGCTGCCCCCTCTGGTGTGCAGTCAGCATTTCTGATCTCCCTCTCAAAGGTCATCTTTCCACACAGCTCCGCCCTTCCTGGAGTTATTTATTCCTCAGAACTAAATGCCACAATCCTTCTCCGCGACCCCGGTGGGCTTCCCTCAGAAGCAGTCAACAAGCAGAGCAGGAGAGAGCAGCACCCCAAACACAACGGTCAGGACCCAGCCCTTCAGATGAAAGAGCCTTCGACAGGGTCTCCCAGATGGCCTCATCATGGCCCGCCCAGGGTGGCCCTCACGGGGGACTCTAGGGACACTGTGCAGTGCGTGGTGAGCTCTGTGGATTTCAGCAGGTGAGACGAGCACCAGAAGGACAGGCCTGGCACTTCCTTGCTTTCCCTCTGGTGGGAATGCCGCTTTAGATGACGTTGTTCCCACATGATCCTTAGGGACTGGCCCAGGACAGGGGAGGACAGAGGGAGCAGCGGGTGAGTGTCCAGGGGCTGTGGGATGGCCCTTTTCAGGAGTGAGGCTGCCTTCTGGTCCTGCCTGGCTGGAATGAAAGTGTCACTTGAAGGACCCACTGGAACCGGCAAGCTTAGCTTCCGGGAGACCCCAGCCTGGGCCAGCTTGTGACTCTCCAGTGGTACCTGTCCCTGGGTGTCCCCAGAGAACCTGTGACATAGGCAGTACTTCCCCAGGTGCAGTCCTCACAGATGCTGGAGGAGGAGATAATTTGAATGTGCAAATGGGACGGCCCACTTCAGAGCCCAACTGACGGGATATATTGGTTTTGGGGGGTGGTGGTGTTTCTTCCTTTTTTTTGAAACTTGGCTAAGAGATTCTGTTCTTTCTTCTTTGGTATCTCTCCAAGATTCCACATGTAGCCCTCGGGGGTGGGGTGGGGGGAAATAAACCCTAAAAACAAGTGGCACAGCTAGATAAGCTGGCTGCCCTTATAAACATTTTTGGAAGGACCCCCGTCAGAAAGATGCCTGTTCCTACAACAGGTGGTCTGCCAGATCAAGAGCTCTCCAGCCTCGCTCCTCTGAGTGGAAAAGGAGGGACAGAAAAGAAATAAACTGTGGCTCTGCCCCTGTTCCCACAGGACACCCAGTGAGGTGAGGCATCTCAGCAAGCGCCCCAGGGACTGTAGGATTACACAGAAAAATAATTATTAACACTTATTATTATGATGATGAATAATAATAATTAACACTTACTGAGTCCTAATCAGGCGTCCAGCACTATCATAAGCATTTTACATGGATTAATTCATTTAATTCTCACAAGGGCCCTATGCAGGGAGACTCTTACCCATTTCACAGATGAGACAGCCGAGGCACAGAGCGTGCACATGTACACCCCAGTGGGCAGCTGGGGTCAAGGGAGCCTCCAGACCCATCCACACAACCGGCAGGCTCACAGCTTCTCTGGAAACATGGCCTGTGCCCTGGGTTTATCAGTATCTCATCCTAGACCAGTAAAGCCCTAAAACAAGTTGGGAGGCTCCTTTGACACTTTAGCCCAAAGCTCCTGCCTCTGGTCCCCCAAACTCATGGGGCTCCTTGGGTGACAAATATCCCTGTCCCGACAGTATCCAGTGGCCCCAGCAGAATTTCCTTACTGGCATCCCCAGCTCTGTCTCCCTTCTCTCCTTTTTCTCCTTTGGGGCCTCGTTCACCTAAAAAAAAGGAGAAAAACTGGTATTAGGAACGGGATTGTGAATAAAATGTTAATTGCAGGAGACTTAGGAACCCAAGACCAAAGGAATCCTTGGGCAGGAGCCCACGGGGACTGGGCAGGTAGGATAAGAGGGCAGCCAGCCCTCCCGCTTGCCCTGGGCACCCCAGGTACCCTGCTGAGAAAGCCTGACTCCTTCCTATCAGCTACCAGCACAGACTCAAGGAGCACGTGGAATTCAGCAGGAAGAACACAAAGCAAAGACATTCCCATTCAACAGTCAAGGCTTTAGAAGTTCACATCCAAGCACAGGAGAAAAACAAGGGAGAGGAGTGCCAGTTATGTAAAAGAAAGGCGGGTTATGTGTCAGGTGGATTTTCTCCACGGGAGAGACTATAAAACATGGTGTGGGTTCCCAAGGAATTGTGAAATTTCCTTCCCAGGATATGGTAAAAGGAGCAGACCTCTTTTCCCAGCTGGCACTCAATGTACAGGAAAATGATAATTCTATTCCAAATCCCTGCAGAAATATATCTGCAAATCAAAAGCCCAGTCCTGATGTAAAAGACAGGGCTAACGATTTCCAGGGGAGAATGCCAAGGGTGATCCAAATGTTGAAAAAAATTACAAGCAACCATATATGGACATAGGAATGTGCTTAGAAAAAGGTCTGGTAGGATGTGCTCCAAAACCTTTATGGTGGTTACTATAAAGAGTAAGAGCTGAGGGGGCCGGGGGTGAAGATTCGCTTTTCACTTTCTACTTTATGCACTTTTAAATCATTTAATTTTTAAAACAAGCATGTGCTGCTTTTATAATCTGTTTTAACATCAATTTTTTTCAAATGAGATCATAAAAGAAAAGAAAACCTCAGCCTGTTTCATCATCAACCAGAAAGTAAAATAAAATTTCCCAGTGATCCAAGATCAAGAGACTATTCTAGACATGGTGTGGGAAGGATTAACAGTACCTTTTTTTCCTTAGTTTTTATTTTAACAAGTAAAGAGTAGGAAGACTGGAAAGAGCATCAGATGTCCTCATTTTTCACAGACAGGAGGTCTGGACAATGTCGAGAGGAGCATGGAAAGACAGAAACGGGCTTCAAAGCAGATTCCCCTGAAGACGAACAAGAAGACTGTCTATATACGAAGTGAAAAAATCAGAAGGAATATTGTCCGGAAATTCAAAGCTGAACATTGAATTAAAGCTGGATTCTGGCAGCCTGGGGAGGAGAGCAGTCCCAGGCCTACAGACTCTGTGCCTGTCCTGTGGCCGACCTGTTGGCCTCTCCAGTTACATATCTAGGCTGCATCCTGCAATAAGATTCCTTGAATTTCTACAAAGACTATGGCATTTGCAGAGTATTCTCACACACAAACTCATTTATGCCTCCCAACAGTCCTGTGAAATAAGGAATCATGAGGAATTCTAGTTTTTAGAGAAGAAAAGAATGCTTCCCAAGCTGAAGTGACTTGCCCAGTGCTGGGGCGTGCTGAGATGCATCATTACCTTTGAACCCACGCATGCCCATTGGTCCTGTGGCCCCCAGCTTCCCGTCATCCCCCTTGGGACCAGGCAGTCCTGGGGTACCTCTCTCCCCTGGCAGACCTGGGGAGAGAAGAAACAAATGGCAGAGCCTTGGTCACAGAACAGGAAGGACCCTTGGAGGTCATGATCTGGTTCAGCACTCACTCTTTTTTTTTTTTTGATGAAGAGTCTCACTATGTCGCCCTGGGTATGCCATAGTCCCGCCCACTATGCCTGCCGTGGCATCACAGCTCACAGCAACCTCAAACTCTCGCAACTCTCCTGCCTCAGCCTCCCAAGTAGCTGGGACTACAGCCGCCTGCCACAACACCTGGCTATTTTTTGTTGCAGTTGTCATTGTTGTTTAGCAGGTCCGGGCCAGGTTCAAACCCTCCAGCCTCCGTGTATGTGGCTGGCGCCCTAACCACTGTGCTATGGGTACCAAGGCTCAGAGCTCATTTATAAGCAAGCATATTCTCACATCCCCCTGCACCCCGGATTTCCTATTTTAATTTAAAGATGCTGCAAAAGCACAGTATAATGGATGTTCTAATTTCCTCCCCAAGAGCACCTATAATGTGTTAGGCTTGGGTTCCTCCCTGCAAAAGATCCAGCGCTGCTGTGGGTGGTGGTGGGGTAGTGGGACAACCTCCTTTAGGAGATGTCCCTTTACCATTGGCCATGCCGGAGATTTGGATTCAGAACTTCTTTTTTTGAGCACTTTCTATGGGCCAGGCACTGCTGTGGCTGTTTTCCACAATGAATCTCATTTAATCATCACAACAAACTGGGAGGAATTACCAGTGACTATGTTACAAATGAGGAAAGTGAGGCCCAGAGAGGTTAAAGAACCAGCCCAAGGACACACAGCAAAGAGTGCTGGGGGCAGGATCTGAGCCCCGCTCCTCTGAAGTTCCAGTTCATGGTGGGTCAGTTTTAACTCATGCTGTACCAAAAAGGGCTCACTGGTACTTAGGGGTTGGCAAGATCCAACAGGAGGAAGATGAAACAGCTCCTCATCCTACTTAAGAAAACAGTAAATTCGAGACTAGCCTAAGAGTTAGAACCCATCTCTAAAAACAGCTGGGTATTGTGGTGGGTGCCTGTAGTCCCTACTACTCGGGAGGCTGAGGCAAGTGAATCGCTTGAGCCCAAGTGTTTGAGGTTGCTGTGAGCTGTGATGCCACAGCACTCTACTGAGGGCAACAAAGTGAGACTCTGTCAAGAAAGAAAGAAAAAGAAAGAAAAAGAACAAAAAGAAAAGAAAAGAAAAGAAAAGAACAAAAAGAAAAGAAAAGAAAAGAGAATCCCTTTCCTTGGGTAAACACAGGGACACAGGGAGGTGGAGCAAAGAGGCCTGGAGGCTGGGGAGGTCAGTGAATGGGATGAAGGGCCTGCTGCCAGGGCAGGCCCCAGGGATCCCAGCCACGAGGCCCCATGGCCGCAGCCTGCACTGATTGCGCCACGGAGATCCAGAATAAACAAGAGCTCCGACCTAAGCCCACAGTTAGCCCTGCAAAGCAGAGCGCCCTTAATTAACTGGCTAGTTGTTCTTTCCTGCTTGGAAGGTGAGTTGCCTTTCTTTGGGCTATTCTGTGACGCGGAAAAACCTGTCTCCTGATAATTGATTATTGCTCCGGTGCTGACGCCAAATGTCCAGGAGACGGGCTGCTCAGGAGGGTGGGAGGACCTCAGAAGGGGCCAATTGAGTTTCTTTCTTCCCTTCTAACACAACCGGTTCTGTTGCCACGGAATTCCGGATCTAGTGCAGGGTGTGCCCAAGGCTCCAGCCCTGCAACTCACTGAGGCAGAAGGAAGGGTCGCACAGCCCGGTAAGGCCCTGAGCAATCTCAGGTCTGACCTTAGGGCAGAGACAGGGGCTGGTGTGCAGGTGAGGATGCTACCTCCTGCCTACGTTTGCAACTTCCTTACAGATTCAGCAAGGAGAGGCTTCAGAGGGTCAATTCCTAAAGTAAACAGCCAGACACTCCCCCTTCCTGATACTTCCTTTTCTTCTGTCACTTGGAAGATGGCACTCCCCTAGAAAAAACACTGCTTGCAGCAGGATGGGGTGCAGTTAGATAAAGTAACTAAACAGAAACTCCTGAGACTATGAGTCTAAGAAGAACACAGTCTTTCTAGAAGGCCAAAAAGTACCCTCCCCACCAGCCACTAGGTCTGCAGGGCTGTCACTGCATGCAGGGGGGGCAGGTGTTCATGACCCACAGATAGATGAGGGCAGTTCAGCCAGAGTTGAGGTGGGAGTCAGAAGCCTGGTGACCAGGAGCATCGAGGGCACCAGCACGCTGGAAGGATTGGTTTGTTTTGCAGAACACCTCTGACTCTTAAAGCCCTTGGCCTTGTAGCTCCTGACTCCCTGGGTAAGAAGTGGCTCAGTGGTTAGGGCTCTGGCCACATGTACTAGGGCTGGTGGGTTCGAACCCATCCCGGACCTCTAAACAAAAGAGAAAGCTGGGTGTTGTGGCGGGCTCCTGTAGTACCAGTTACTAGAGAAGTTGAGGCAAGTGAATCACGTTAGCTTTGACACCATGGCACTCTACCGAGGGTGTCATAGTAAGACTCTGTCGCACACACACACACAAAAAAAAGAAGTGGCTTCAGGGAGCTGCAAGCCTCTCAGTACCCCTTCCTTTCAGATCCTGGTACTTTCTAAGAAAAAGTTCTTGCTGTATCTGATTTGTTAACAGCAACAACCTGTCATTAGTCTCTTGTCAGAACTGAGACAGAAGCTGAGCACTCCCCTTATACCACTGAGAAAGAGAGTTGAGAAGGATTGGGGGGTCCCAGGACCCCTCCCAGGGGCATCCTCATTACCTTGAAGTCCAGGCAATCCAGGGATGCCAGCTTTGCCTTCCTTTCCTTCATCCCCCTGGTCACCTTTGGGTCCCGGTGGCCCTGGAAGGGTTAAACAGCACCAAGGTTAGATGGTTCCTTTCTGGAACAAGACCAGGCTGTCTGGAGAGGGAACAAGACTCCCTCTCTGATGAGAGGTTGGGTAGCATTAGCTTTGGAAGCACAGAGGGCTCCTCCTGCCCTCGGTGGGCATCAGGACGGCTTCCTGGAAGAAGTAACATCCAAAGCAAAATCTCAAAGAGAAACAAACAGGAGACAGCTAAGTAAAGGGAAGGTGGGAGTATATTATGGACAGAATGTCTGTCCCCTCCCAAATCCATATGCTGAAGCCCCAACTCCCATTGTGATGGTTTTAGGAGATGGGGCCTTTGGGAGGTGATTATGTTTGGATGAGGTCATGATTGTGAGAGCCTCATAATGGGGGTTAATAGTTTTTTAAGAAAAGACACCATGGAGCTCTCGCTTCCTCACCCCTCTCTTTCTTTCCTTCTCTTTTTCCCCCTTGTCTATCTGTCTCTCTCTCTCCTTCTCTTTCTCCCTTTTCCCTCTCTCTCCCCCACCTCCCTGCCCCTCCACCCCACTGTGGAAGGATATAGCAAGAAGGCTGCCATTTGCAAACCAGGAGGAGAGCCCTCACCAGAATCTCACCTCCAGCATCCTGATCTTGAACTTCCAGCCTCCAGAACATAAAAATAAATGGCTTCTTTTAAGCTGCTGTCTATGGTATTTTGTCATGGCAGACTAGGGTGAGACAGAGTGAAAAGGAAGAGTTCCAGGTAGAGGAAATAATCCCTACAAGGGCAGATGCATCGTGAAATAAGAAACTGGGGTACACAGGGAGAAAGTGGGGATTATGGAGGCCTGGCCTGTAGGTCGGACTCAACCTCAATCCAGGGCACCAAAAACCATGAAGGAGCCTGAGAGAAGAGCCTGGTCAAACCCACCATCAGGAAGATGGAAGTGGGTAGAAAGGGAGGGAGGTCGTAACAGAGGCTGCCATCCATCCAGGGGAGAGGCAGCAGAGCCCTGGATGAAGGAGGTGGGCCTCCAAGGCGATGTCAAGCACACGTCCAAAGCTGTGTGAAAAGATGAGACTGACTTTGGCTCAAGGTTGAAGGTGGGGGAGGAAGAAGGCAGGATTATGCTCAGACTTCTGGCTGAGCACCCAGATGGAAGAGGGTTTCTGCTCACTCCTCTGTGGGCCGCCTTCCAGGCTGGGCTCCAGCATGCGTGATCATACTCAGTCCCCACTATGGCACTGTGTGTTAAGTTACCTGTCTGAGAACACACAGATAGCCCATGGGAGGAGATGGGCTCACCTGCCTGCATCTTCTCTGCCACATGCGTGGGGTCAGGAGTTTTGCCGTTTGCAGAGTCTTCCTGCTGCCCGTCCCTGCACTGCTGCTCCCAGGCTGTGAGCCCGTGAGCCCTCCCTGCCAATCCCTGGTCATCTCCAGCCCTCTGACTGTCACTGCCACCTTCCTGGCAAAACCTTCCCTGACCCATCGAGCCTGCTGGAGTGCGTTTACGTGGTGTACTTAGCAGTCATCTCCACTGCCTTGTTCTGTGGTCAGGTGAAGCGTTCTCTCTCTCCTAACAAAATCGCCAGCTCCCTGAAACAGGACCGTGTCCTTTCCATCCCTGCACCACCTGTGGAGGCCCAGACTCCAGGCTCTTGCCTCCTGCTGGTTTGCAAGAAAAAAGACAATCAAATCACATGATATGGGTTGTACGGCATCCCTTCTGCCCCACCAAGTCATGTCTACTCAGAACCTCAGAATGTGATCTTATTTGGAAATAGGGTCTTTGCAGATGTAATTAGGTAAGAATAGGTAAGACTGGAATAGGGTGGACCCTAATCCAGCAACAGGATTCCTGATAAAAACAGAAAACAGAGACCCAGAGATTTGAGCAGACCGCACAGCACACAGAACGCAGGACACACAATGTGACAAGCAACAGAGATTGGAGTGCGTCTTTAAGCCAAGGAACACCAAGGGTTGCCAGCAACCACTGAAGGTTAGGAAGAGGCAAGGATGTATCTTCCCCCCAAGGCTTCCCAGGGAACTTAGCCCCATGGACATCTCTATTTTGGACTTTCAGCCTCTAAAACTGTAAGAAAACAAGTGTCTGTTGGACCCCTAAGTTTATGATGCTTGGTTCTGGCAGCCACATACTCACAGCACAGCAGTAACGTCTTGCACAATAGGTGTTTGACGAATGAATGAGTATATGAGATCAGAGGGTGTTGGTAACACACACACACACCAGCCAGGAAGCCAAGATCGAGATGTCCTGGGACTTTCCACAAGTTGGCACTGTCCTCAGACCCTTAACCATAGTTGACAGCTGTTTAACAATTCAACGGCTCACGCATAGAGAAAGAGTAATCAGCAATTTTTAAATTCATAAGTTATATAAATCATTTAAGGAGGACTGGGTCTCGTAGCCACGTTCCTCTGTGAAGAAAAGCAAAGGAAGGCTGGTCACGCTGAACCCAGTTTTCAGATCACAGGACTGGGACAGGTAACCCGCCGGGAACAGGCCTAAGATTGCACAGACCATGAAAGGTACAGTTCAGGAGCAAATGAGTCCTCCAGGCTCCACGCCAGCGATCTCCTGTTGAGGTCAAGGCTGCAGCAAAGGGAACAGAGGGAGGGCGCCTGGATATCTCCACTGCCAGGGTGGACCCCACCTCTCTTCTCTCTTCCCTGCATCCTCCAGGCTGCCCCAGCAGGACCCCAAGCTTTTTCACTTGTCAACATTTTATGCCATCACAATCCTTATCTTCTCCATCACTGGGGAGTGCAGGTGGCTGGGACAAGAAGGAGCAGCATGCTAAGGTCCCCTCTCTGGGCCTGCCCGTCCATCTAGCCCACTGTCCTCATGCCACCCCAGTACAGCTCTGCCCTTGCCTGGCTACCCATGGGACATGCCCACTGTCAGCTTCTTCTGAATAAAATGGAGCATCCGTGATGGAACACCAGGGTTTTCCTGGGGACCAGGTGACAGGAGAAGAGAAGATAGGAAAAGCTAAGCTCTCAGGGGTGTGGATCTGGAAGAAGAAATTCTACCTCCTACTCTCCTTTGATTTCTGAGATGTCTAAAGTCCGGAGTAACCCAGGACCAGAAAACAGCCTGGCAAGGAAACTTGTGATTGCCCAGTGTCAGGATGTAACATTCAGCATTCACTGAATCCCAGTGAAGTGTGTTGCACATAATTTGTCTTTGGAGGTCACAGAGACGAACCAATCAGGGTGGACTGTGGGGCAGCAGAATGAACACTGGGCATTGGGTTTAGACACTCTGGTCTGATCACTGAACTGTACACAAACGGGGAGAATTTCACGGCATGTAAATTACACCTCACTAAAGCTGCTGAAAACAAAAAGCCCTGTGTAGGATCATTACCAGCCCTGGGTCCCTGAGTGATCCAAGGGCTTCCTCTCTGGGCCTTAGATTCTTGCTCTAATCCTACCCTTCCCTCAGTAACACCTGCCTTAAACTGCCCCCAAGGCTTGCTGTGAGACCCCACTTTAAAATAAAACGAGGTATTCTGTAAACTGGAAGGGGCACAGAAAGCCCCATCATTATACTTTTTGCTTTGATAAATGTAGAAGCTCAGAGGAGGGAGACTTCAGGGAGCTAGAGAGGTGGGGGTGTTATTTCGTGGAGGGGTGGGTTTGAGTGATATCCTAAGGGATGAAGGAGATGGGAAGGGGGAGGAGGAAGGTGCCACAGCAGGAGGAGTGCCTGGAACACACCTACGGCAGTGGGACAAGATGTGTCCCACCAGACTGGACACATCAACTGGAGCAAGGGTTGCAAGTTGGCCATCTAAGGCCCATGTGTGGTCCATGGAGTTAAACAATTAAGTATTTCCAGAACAGCCCACGTTTCTGGGGGCTCTTGAATGGGAAAACTTTGTCACCCTGGGCCCACATTCCAACTTGGGAAAAAATGGGCTGGACCTGTCACAACCTCTGATCCTCCCCTGACACTGCGGTCACTTTCCTTACCCACATTGCTGGACTGGCCTCTGCAGACAGTTTTGTTTGTGTCCTGACTTGAGGGACAAATAGAACAAATGCCAGGAAGGACAGGACAGAAAATGCGGTGGAAATCACACTAGTTCTGGGATCAGAAAGGCCTGGGTACAAACCCTGCTCTGTCCCACCTTGGCGACCATGGGCAAACTAAAATTTAAGCATCCTGAAGCTCAGTGTGCATGTCTACAAAACAGGAAAACTCCACTCCCTCAGAGAGCCGCTGTGCCATTCACTCGGCACAGTAACCCACACACGGCCAGGGCTCAAAATGGTATTATGAGCACTCGTTAAAGTCTTGCCCTACCGAGCTCTATCAGGGGACAGAGGTTTCCATGCAACCAGCAGACCCTGGGGGGCCATGGTGGGTTTTGATCAGCGGGGTGATGTGATAAAAATGCCTTTCGCACAAGATGTGTGCAGGAGGGAGGAGTGGAGCAGGCTGCGGGGGGCCAGTTCATCAGGAGTGAAGACAGGGAGGCTGGGGCTCTAGCTTCTCACACTCGGAGCAAGACTGCAGGGGAGGCCCCCACATTTTTTGCTATGGTAGTTAAGAGTTATGAATGAAACCAATAGGTTGTTAAATAAAGTATGTTCTTCTCTCTAAACCATCTTCCTAACAGCCTAGAGAGCCAGGTTCAAACTGGGAATTCTGCACTGCTTCCTGCTCCTCCCACGGAGACCCCAGGAAAGCCCCTGAGTCCCTTCTTCTGCCACCCCCAACCTTTCCCCCAGCTCTTGGAATGTCCAGTAGGCCTATCCCAGCTGGGACTGCCCAGCCTCCCACCAGCCACCCGTGGGTCTAATTCTCTCGCCTAGGGGTGTGGACACTGAGACCACTCTTCTCCTTAGGGAACTTCACCCAGGGCAGGAAACTCCGGAGTCCTGTAAGGCAAGACTTGCAGACTTAAAGGAGAGGGTGTGGGCTGGGCATTCACTTGTGCACTTGGGGCTGGGGGACTCGGGCGGTTAGGGGGGCGTGCCGGGCGGTACCTTTGGCGAGGGAGATGTTCCTCAGCGCGATGGAGTGCTCCCAGTCCTTGAGGCGCAGGTCCTCGGTGATTACGTTGAGCACGGCCAGTTCCTGCTTCAGCTGCAGCTCCATGTCCAGGTGCGCCCGGCGCATGCGACGCGCGTCCTCGCTGGCGTTGCTCACCAGCACGCCCAGGTCCTGCAGCCGGGCGCGGTGCAGCGCCACGTCGTAGGACAGGCTGTGGTTGAGGCCGCGCAGCGCGCCGCCCACGTCGGCCAGCTCCTCGCCCAGGACGCCCACCCTGCGCGCCAGCCCGTCCAGCAGGCCCGCGTGGCGCCGCAGCAGCAGCCGGCTGCCGTTGCTCTCCACCTGCAGCTGATACAGCTCCAGCTGCGCCGCGTCGCTCTGCTGGCCTGTGCGGTCCCGGAGCAGGGCCACCGCCTGCTCCGTCTGCACTGCTTGCGCCTGCAGGCCCCACAGCGCGCCCTCCAGCCGCTGCACCGCGCCCGCCAGCGCCAGCAGCGAGTCCGACTGGTTCTGCAGCGCGTCCTGCACCTTCCACACCTGCTCGCTCAGGTCCGCCTGCAGCGGAGCCTGCGGCAGCCGCAGCTGCAAGTCCCGGAAGCTCTCGTTCAGCCGGTTCACGTGCAGGGTCAGCGCCTTCAGGTCATCCGGGGAGCTGCGTGGCCGCGACACTGCAGGGGGTGGGGGTGGGGAGCGGAGAGGTGAGCGGCTGGGTACATGAGGCAACGCGGGCACGCAGTAGGTGCTCAGTAAGCCACAGATGAATGAAAAGCTGACACTGAATGCTTTAATAGGTGTCAGGCATTGCGCCAAGCTAGTGGTCCCCAACCTGTCTGCAGATTAGAATTACTTGGCCAGGAGTCCAGCCTGCAGAAATTGGCCATGACTTTGGAATTTATAAAAAAAAAAAAAAAAAAAATCCCCAAATAATTCCAGGGTGCAAAGTTTGTGAACTTCGGTGTTAGTCTAACCATCATGCATTAGGTTGATCCATATGTAAATTGCCATTTTTGTTGTTGTTGAAAAGTGGTCACATATCAACAGTTTCATGCAGGCCAACTCAAGACTTTGGGTGTTGTTATGCTTTCAGTTTTAGGAGGTAGGTAACTGCTATGGTCTGAACGTGTCCTTCCAAAATTCATATGTGGAAACCTTTTTTTTTTTTTTTTTTTTGACTCAGAGTTTCACTTTGTCACCCTTGGTTGAGTGCCAGGACATCATAGCTTACAGCAACCTCCAGCTCTTGGGCTCAAGTGATACTCTTGCCTCAGCCTCCAGAGTAGCTGGGACTACAGATGCCCACCACAACACCTAGTTATTTTTAGAGATAAAGGTCTCGCTGTGGCTCAGGCTTGTCTCGAACCTGTGAGCTCAGGGCAATCCACCTGCCTCAGCCTCCCAGAGTGCTGGGATGAGAGGCGTGAGCCACCGTGCCTGGCCTCATATGTGGAAACTTTCACCAAAGTCATAGTACTAAGAGGTGGGTACTAAGTCACCAGGGAAGAGCCCTCACGAATGATTTTAGTGACCTTACAAAAGAGGTTCAAGGAGCTGTTGGCCCTATTCACCCAGTGAAGGGGGAGACACGTAGAGGGTGCCGTCTATGAGAAACAGGACCTTGCCAGACACTGATTCCGCCAGGGCCTTCATCTTGAAGTTCCCAGCTTCAAGAACTATAAGCAATAAATTTCTGTTGTTTATAAATAATCCACTCTAGTGTATTTTGTTATAGCAGCCTGAACAGACTTAAGGCAGTACGATTATTATCTTCTTTTGCAGTTAGAGCTGTTAAAGTTGCTGGTGATAATGGTTTACAGCAAATGAATTCTAACCCAGAGAGCTTGCTGCTTGCTCCAGAGCCCAGGGCTTTCCCCCGAGTCAGCTCCAGAACTAAAAGATTGATCCAGCTTCGGGCTCAGCCAGGTCCCTTTCCTGTTCAGATGTCACAGTGACAGTCCTTTGTGTGGGTGAGGACTGCCTTCACATCCACACCCTCCCTTCTCCACATCCTCCACCCCTCCAATCTAGTCCCTTATTTTCCTTTTCAGCAACAAACCCCTCCCTAACACCTTCCCTTTCCTTATGGAGAGGTTTCTCTTCCTTGGTCGCAAGCATCTCTTTCACAATACTAAGAGGAGAGGCAGGTGGCTTCATCATTCTAATCCAGCACTCCCGTGTCCACCGGGAGGTCATGGGCTGCACTGACTCAGATACTCCACAAACCCCAGGGTAGGGCTGCCGAGGGATGCTCACTGCCTATCCACAGGTGTCCCCCACTCTGCTCTGCACACGAGACAAAGGGAAATTAGGACTGGTGGTGGGACAGGTAGCAGGTGGGAGAATGAGCCAAGAGGGGATTCTGCCTTGAAAATCTTAGAGCAAACCAAGCAACTCGGCGCACAGCTTGCTCAGCAATGAGAAAAGCTGGACAGGTTAAGTTCTGTCCCAGACCTTCACATTGGGAAGGGGGAGCATATATTGGAGGAAAGACCAGCTGCTGCCATCTTCCAGTGATGCTTCTGGAAGCACACAGCATCTGTGGCGGCCAGATTAGGTTCAGAGCCCCCTAGAAGGGTCCTCGGAGCCTGGCCGCAATTTCTCCCGCATCCAGCACTGTAACCCAGTAAGGGCACATGGCCTCTGCTTGCTCCAAGCTCTTGTCTGCCATTAGTGCTGACTGTTGGAGCACTCTGCCTCCTGATGAGATGAAATTTCCTTTCCTATGGTTTCCATCCACTGATCCCAGCCTTTGGTGTCATATAGAGCTAGTAAAATATGTTTTTCTCCAAGGCAGGCCTTCAGAATTTCAAAGACAGTTCGTTACCCATGGTAACTTTTTGGATTTGAAATCTGCAGTTCATTCATTTGTTTTCTCCTGACTAGGTTCTGACCCTCTGTGCCTCCTGGCTGCCTTCTTTCATGTAGTCTCTTAAAAAATGAGGCTTGACCTAAATGGGATTCTCCAAGAGGTAGAATCCTAGTCATCTCCCTCATGCTGAGCGGGAGACTTCTAGTAAGATGGCTCAAACGGGGCCCTGCTTGGTGTCACCAGGGCTTAGCAGACTTTAGCCAGAGGGGGAACTAGACATTTCTCCCATTCTGCAGATAAGGGGGCTGAGGCCCGGAGAGTATGAGGAACCTTCTTAATACCAGCCTTCTTGCCCCCTGCTCCAGGGGCTCCCACCACAGCTGCACCTTAGAAGGTGAACTAGACAGTGGTCACTATAAGGAAAGGTGCCCAAGGAAATGAACCCAGGACACTTCACAGCCCAGGGAGCCACAGGAACTGTCTGCTGAAGAAATCACCACAGGCCAAGATGTCATCCTAGAACCAGTGTGTGTGTCCAATATTTGACCTCAGTTGGGTGACGAGTATTGAGGCGGGGCTGTTACAGAGCAGAAAGCCTGACAATTTCATGGCAATGCCTTCTCATGATGCCCCTGGAGCTCCAAAACAAACCACAGCTCATCAGAAGTGGTGAGAACACTCCGAGTTTCCCAAGTTCTGGTTTTAATATTGGGATCCTGAATGGTGAAGAAACAGTGCAACCTCCTGGACTGAAACCCCAGGACTGATTGAAGGCCACATTTGCCCAGAGGCAAGACCTTGAATTTGCCAACATCCTCCCCTTCCTCTCTCTTCTCAGCTCCCCTTACCCCTGCTTCCCTCTGCA
>CAUYPK010143579.1:0-39729 GCA_963574355.1 Loris lydekkerianus
GGAGGGAGGGTAATGGGGGGGGCCACATCTATGGTGCATCTTAGAATGGGTACAGGTGATTGCACTAATGTACACAGCTATGATTTAATAATAATAAAAAAAAAATTTAAAAAAAGAATGTCAACTCCCTGAAAGGAAAAGATTTGTTTTGTTTACCATTTTATCCCTATAGCTAGAATTAAAAATAGACTTATTAATGATCCAGTAATTCCACTTCTGAGTAATATGCCCCCAAACTTCAAAAGTAGGGGCTCAAATATGTGTGTATTGCACACACATATTCCCAGCAGCATGATTCACAGTAGCCAAAAGGCATAGATTGCCCAAATGTTCATTGATGGGTGAATAGATAAACACAATGTGGTGTATACATACAAAGGAATATTATTCAACCTTAAGAATAAAAGACATTGTCATACATGCTACAAGATGGATGACACTCGAGGACATTAGACTAAGTGAAATAAAGAAAAGGACTCCACTTACATGGGTAGTGAAATTCACAGAGACAGAAAGCAGAATGGTAGTTTCCAGAAACAGAGAATGGGGAATTGTTAATTAATGGGTATAGAATCTCAGTTGGGAAGATGAAAATTCTAGAGACAGATAATGATGATGATTGCACAACTATACTTAACACTGAGGCTTGGACAGTGAGTATGACCAATCTCTTGGTTTTAAGGAGCTCTTGTCTGGTGGAGAAGGCAGATGGTTGAATAAGTGACCGTAGTAACGTGATGAAAGGCAGGGTCAGGTAGGACAGGCAACATAAGGTGGTTACACAAACATGAGAGGCAGGGGAGGTGAAGGAGAGTGTGGGGGTGTCCAGAGAGAAGGTGGGGGAGTGGTCCTAGGAGTAGGGGTGGGGCCAACCGTGCTAGCCCTGGGAGCCAGGCTAAGGATTTTGTACTAGCTTCAAAACGCAATAGGGCCACCACAGGGTTTCAACCTGGGGAATGAATTAGAAACCTTGCTCTAGATGCCAAGGAGAGCGGATTGAAGGAGGAGACATGTGAGAAGGGCTTTCACTAGGAGTCAGGATGGAACCCACATTTGTTCAACTCCTTGTCCACTTTTCACCACAACACAATACTTCCTAGAACTCCAGGAGTTCAGCTTCCTTCCCCACCTTTCAAAGCACCAATACTCAGCAGTGCTCAGCCTTGAACAGGGGCCCTGTGAGCCTGGTGGGGCAGCCACCATCTGTCTTAGACTTGGGCTCCCTGGAGGACTCAGAGTAGCAGAGCAGAGGTTCCAGGCACATTCCAGTGACACCGCACTGTGTGTGCGAAAGGCCATCAGCGTTTGTCTTTGTGAAAGGCTCTCTGTGGCAGAGTTTTCCACTACGTTTGATGATGGCAGTGATCTCAGCAGACATATGTCACACTTGGATAGTTAGGGAGCTAGGGGATGAAGCCTGGAAAGGGAATGTCGAAGCTGCTTTAACTTGATTTGGGAGCACAGACACCAACAGCTTAATTTGCATTTTGCAAAATTCTAACAGATCCTCACATGCCAATCCCATTACCTGCTCAGTTTATCACGTTCATTTCCCCTAGAGTGCTCCATAAAGAGTTTGGAGAATCCAGTTATTATCAGCATTAAGATCTGAGTTCCAGGAGAACATGAATTGCTCCCTGTTTAGTAGATCAGAAGTGTGAGAGGAACTCTCTGCTGTTGAATGTCACAACAGGCACAACGTACCTATGTGCACCGCCTCACCTACAGACAAAACTACTGGGCCAAAATCACTCAGAACTGGAGTTCTTATGGAGATTATCACCTCACTGCAAGACAGAGAAACTAACAGCCCAAGCATAGATAGATAAGCCCAAGATGGACAGTCAACTATCGACCAGAAAAATATTTACTAAGCCCCTACTGTGTCCTGGGGAACCTGAGATTACAATAATGAGCATTATATTATCTTTTTATTGACTAGACAGCCTACATTCTTCTACTTCTTGTAAAATAAGACTTGATTTGGATTTAGATTTATACTCATTTATGTTTTGTGAGAAGAAATCCACATTAATTGACTACTTATTCTATTTCAGAGACTATGTTGGGCATTCTGCAGCCATTATGTTTATCAAATCAAGAAATAAATATCCTCATTCCCATTCTACAGATAGGTAAACTGAGGCTCAGAGATGCAATGTCTTGCCCAAGGTGGCATAGCCAATGAAGTGCCGAACGGGGATTAGAATTTAAGTCTGTCTGTCTTCAAAACCTTTGCTCTTCATCCTTACCCTTTGTCTCTGGCCAGGAGGTCATTATGTCTCTAGAGTCTAGACCTTGGGTATTACGTGATCTCCAGTTGATAGGATCGCAGAAATTCTTCATTGAATGAGTCCAAAGGATTCTTAAGTCCCATGAAAAATTTTTCTTCAGGAGGAGGAGTTGGGAGCCCTTTTTCTCTGCTTGCCTTTATACATGGGCCCCTAAAAGAGTCAGAGAAGCTCAGAGCTGGTATCTGGGCAAAGACAGTTGGCTAGATAACTCATGGTACTGCCTGCCGCACACTGTGTGCTGGACACTGTGCTAAAGGCTTCTAAGTACCAACTCTTAAATCTCACAATACCTTCATGAGATTGGTTCTCCTTTCACAATTGAGAAAACGGAGGCACGAAGAAATGATTATTTTTCCAAGGACATAGGCTATTAGAAGCAGGATTAAAGGAACCTATTTTTGCCTGAGTCTATATTCCAAGCTCCTTATATTTCACGTCATATGTTCAAGAAATGTCTGCTTAGTGAATGGTCAAAATTGTGTTTTTCAAACCAGTCTTTTCATTTATGTGCCCACTTGCCCAGATTGTGTACAGCAGATCTGCTGAGTGAGTAAGGCAGCCACTCAGGGGGTTCCAGGGCAGGGGGACTGGCCCCAAGCTGACATTCATAGAATAGATCACAAATTCATCTGAGAGCTCTACTGCTCCAGGGGAATGATGCCTGTGGTTAATTCCAGAGGCTCCATCCAGTTTTCCTCCTCTGCTTCAGTTCTTTGATTCATAATGGCTTTAGCTCATTCCTTTCACTCATCCCTTGGGGTTATGTCAGCCCAGGTGAACAAAGCATCTTTTCAAAGACCCCAAGAAACCAGATTATGTGATGGCCCTGCAAATTAGAGGCCTGGAGAAGACACCTCTTATTTGAGGATAATTACCACCCATTCTCTGTTTGATGACTTATTTCAAGATAATTAGAGTTTCACTTTCTTTATTTGGAATGACTTTTTCTGTTTTCTCTTGTCCTGGCCCTGCCAGCCCTGAAGCCGGCATTCACAGTGGCTTGCATCAGGGCAAGTAACATCTAAAAATATATCCTGGGTTGCTAGCCTTTAGCAAGAGCTGTCAAAACAAGCACCATGTATACAGCCATTAAAATTTGGCACAAGTGGTCCAGGTGAAATAAGTGCTTAAATCGTCATCCCACATCATTAATATTCATGTGTTCATCATCTTTAAAACACACACAGCATCTGCCAGGGAGACAGCCATAGAAAAGGAGGACCACGCTACACTGTAGCTGTGAAGACAGACAAAAGATGTGAGCAGCCTGACTCACCTAGAATAAATAAATAAATAAATAAATAAATAAACTAGAAATGAAGAAGTATGTTCAGAAAATAAAACACTAAGAGTTGATTATTATTACATCTGGGTACAATGGTAAGAGTAACAATGAACAAATTCACCATGATAATAATAATAATAATAATAATAACCAGACTTTAAGTAAGTTTAAATGACTGTGCCGAATCTATTTATTATTAGACTAGAATTTGCTGTGTAGAAGCTTGCTAAAAGTAAGTGATCAATGTCCAGGACGTAGGATTATTTTGTTAAATAGATCGCAGGCACATGACACAGTCCCAGGAAGCCAGAACATCTAATGAAGAGGGTTTTATGTTAACTGGCTTTTCTTATTTTGTGCAACATTTACTGTTAGTAATATAATGATGATTCATTATCTTTCTAGGCCTCCAGATTATTATTAAAAATGTTTAAGGATTATTCAGTTCCAGTCAATTAACATTTACTTCTATAAGATCTGAGCTGGGATTAGAAGTAGGTAAATAAACTGATCTCTATGGATAAGGAAAGTCAGGGGATTGGAATGACTTATACTCCAGAAGATTTGGGGGGCTGAGGTATTTTGTTTTTGTTTTTTTCTCTGTAAAAAGTCTTTGTCTTGGCTAGTCTTCTGTTTGATATGATATTTAACTGTGTGTCCTTCACTAATAATTTTTTTTTACATGGTCAAATTTAAATAAATGAATATATAGTTGTACCATCAGTAAAAATATAGATCTAATTTTTTAGGTCTAATAGTTCACAATTATCACGGAGATTTAGAAACAAAAAGATCAAGAAAGAAAAAAATAAGAACGACATGGATTTGACCAACATGTACACACACAAGCTTGATCATATGACCTTGTCCATAGGACCTTATATCCAGTAAACAGCAAATGAATGTATTTCATACTCACACGGAATATCTGCAAGTATTAAGCAGATTTTAAGCCTAAAGGAAGTCTCAGTAGATACTAAATAATCAGTATTGTAGGGATAGCACTTGTCAGCCATTCTGCAATACAACTCTAAACAAAAAGCAAAAAATAATTATATACCCATAGATGCACACATACAACACACATTTAGAAACTACAAAAAAAAAAAAAAAAAAACCCACTTGAAAGCACTCATAAAGACAAAAAAGAAATTATAATGAAAATTTCCAAATTTTTATATCAGGTAACTAAAATATGTAGAGTGTAGCTAAAGTAGCACTTCAAAGGGAAATTTATAGCCTCAAATACACATATATTAGAAGGCAGGAAGACGTGGGTGGTGCCTGTGGCTCAAAGGAGTAGGGCGCCAGCCTCATATACCGAAGGTGGTGGGTTCAAACTCAGCCCCAGCCAAAAAAAAAAACAAAAACAAAAGAAGGCAGGAAGGTAAGTAGTTAATGAAATAACCCCCCCCTTTTTTTTTTGGTTTGTTTGTTTTGAGATAATAATTTAATTTGAGAAGTTAAAAAAACCAAAGCCCTTTTGTTTAAGCCCAGAAAACACATGGAAAATATATATATTTGTATATATATATAGAGAGAGAGATAGATAGATAGATAGATACATATATACACATATATATGTATACATATACACAAAAATGTGTATGTATATTTGACTCACTGGTAAGCAGTGAGTTCAATTAAACTTTCACAAAGAAAGGCAGACTGAGTCTGAAGGAAAATTACAATGGCTCTAAAGAAAATCAGATTATGCTAATGTTTAAAAAAAAATAACTTTCATGAGAGGGAATATCCATTACCTGTTGCTATATAGAAAATTACCTAAAATTTTACCTGCATAAAACCACAAACATCTATTATCTTGCAGTGTTTAAGGGTCAGGAATCCAAGAGTGCTGTGACAATACGGTCTGGCTCAGAGCCTCTCAAGAGGTCTCAGTGAAGCTCACTGCTGGGGCCATACTCATCTGAAGACTCAACTGAGGCTGTGGGAGCCGCCGCCATGTCCACTCACATGAGTTACTGCAGGCAGTCGCCATGTCCACTCACATGAGTTACTGCAGACAGTCATGGTCAACTCTGGCTACTGGTTCCCTTGCTGCATGGGCCTCTCCACAGACAACCTTACAGTGTGGCACCTAGCTGCCCCCAAAGCAGACTCCCAGAGACAGAAAGCCAGTTCCCACGCTGGAAGCCATGGTCTGCTGTGAGCTCAGCTCTGGGGGGACGTGCTCTCACCCCTGCCGTGTGTGTTGGCCACACAGACTAACCACAGCACAATGGGAAGGGCTACACGAGCGTGCAAATACCAGGAGAAAAAGATTTGGGGGACCAGGAGGGAGGCTGCCTACCACAGAGGGAGTCTCAAATGTGAATTTTTTCTTGGCTGCTAACCCACAGCAGAGAGTAGGTGAGAAAAATCAGTTCCAACCAGACAAAATCATTAGATTACATTTGGGATTCAAATAATTGAAATTTAAGAAGAAGTAGTGGTTTCAAGGTTGAATTTCCTGGCATTTAGATTGGGACTTAGGTGAACCCTGTTGTTATATTTTGCTTTCACTATGAACCTTTTAAAATACTGATTTCCCCCCCAAAATAATTTTAGTGCATCAAGCCCCTTAACACATTTTGCCATTCCACTTTTCCCATCATTTTAAAGTTGATGTCTCCTCAAAAGGAAATTTGATTTAGATGTTTTTGATTCCTTTACATACAAGTATTGAAACTTGAGTTACCAAGAACTACTCAACGGCCAAGAAATTCTCCAATTTCATGTGAAAGTTGTGAGGCCCACTTTCCTCAAAAGTATGAGATCACGCTGTGCCAAAGAGTTAATAAAATACTGACCCAATGAGGGTTAAGTTTAACCACCCACAAATCAAAAAGTCTTGCTAACTTGATGCCAAACTTTTAATTTTTTTTTATCAGTTTAAAATACTGAATTGACCATTTCCATCCACCCATCAATTTGACTGAGTCGTAAAATCATTTTCTGTCTTGTAGACATGGAGATAATTCAATTTCTTTAAATACCTCTTGGTGATTTGAACTCCTTGTCTTCAGTTTTTCCTGCTATAGTCCAAGCTTCCCCTGACACTGGTGTTAACCTCCCGAGAGGCAGAGCCAATCTCGTTTATGTCCATCTTTGTTTTTCAAACTTTTCACTGCCTTCTCACTACCCTCAGGTAGGCCCTATGACACCATTCATGCCTCTGTGTCACAGAATCTCAACCTCTTTTCCTAACCTCTGTGCCTTACTCTCCTACCTGGGCAAGTTCTGGAAGAAAGCTTGCCACTTCATGAACATGCAAGTCAGAGCCACAGCCTGTGTGCATGCTGGGAACAACCTCTGTCTACAGTGCCCTGCTCTACCCCACTCCAAGGACCAATCTCATTCCATTTCTAAAGCACATTTTAAAAATTATCTTTAATTTAGGGGAGTCCTTTATGATACATCTTCTCTCTCAACACCCAATAATTCCTCTGATTTGATGAGAAACTCTTAAAAATATTTTGATAAGGCCAGATGTGGTGGCTTATGCCTATAATCTCAGCAGTCTGGGAGGCCAAGGAAGGTAGATGGTTTGAGCTCACGAGTTTGAGACTGGCCTAAGTGAGAGTAAGACCCCCTTCTCTAAAAACCAGCCAGGCGTGATGGTGGGCACCTGTAGGCCCAGCTACTCAAGAAGCTGAGGCAAGGGGATCACTAGAGCCCAAGAGTTTGAGGTTGCTGTGACCTGAGACCCATGGCACTTTCTACCAAGTGCGACAAAGTGAGACTCTGTATCTAAAAGAAAAGAAAATGTTTTGTGTGCTTGCTTCAGCAGCACATACAATAAAATTGGAACGATACAGAGAAGATTAGCATGGCCCCTGCCCAAGGATGACACGCAAATTCGTGAAGCGTTCCATATTTTTGCTTCCTAAAATATACAGCCTCTGTCAAGTAAAAAAAAAAAAAAGAAAGAAAAGGAAATGTTTTGATCTCAAAAGGAGGTAATTTCACCCCACCGTATTCTATAAAACTTTGCATACAGCTGCATGGCAGCCCGTCCCTAACTGCCTTGCAACTAACTAGAGTATTGCCGAGGAAGTGCTAACTGCTTCAACATACTCGGCTTCGTCTGTAAAATAAGAATGAAGGCACCTACTCTGGAGGGCATTGTAAACAATATAGGTGAAACTATACTGAGCATTTCTTTCTGACATGGCAGGTGTTCTGTGTTTTCTTTGTCCCTAAGGAATAGAACCGTCACCATCTTGTTCCCTTAGAGACATTTCCATCTCTCTGTCTTTCCATTCATCATCTGTGTCTGGCATTCAGTCACTGTTTGGGGATGGTGATGACAAAGAAACACAGAAAAAGGAACATTGTTCTGCCATGGTGAAATTAATAATTAACAATAGAGTGCCAAAATGTACAAATCACTATTGATTTTTTTTTTTTTTTTTTCACTTTTCTAGACCGTGGCCAGTTTGAAGGCAGGGAACTGACTTATTTTCCTTTATATCCTCAAATAAAGACTATGTTGTACACATAAGAGTTCCATAGAAATATTTACTTATTTAATTTTAGAGGGATTTGAAAAATAATCAAGAAAAGTTACTGACTCCTTGAATTAGCCTAGTGTCACAAGATGAGCACTTAATAGAAAAAACTAGTTGGGCGTTGTGGCGGGTATCTGTAGTCCCACCTACCTGGGAGGCTGAGGCAGAAGGATCCCTTGATCCCAAAAGCTCAGGAGGGAGCTGAGCTTGAGGTTGCTGTGAACTAGGCTGAGGCCATGGCACTTTAGCCTGTGCGGCAGAGTGAGACTCTGTCTAAAAAAAAAAAACAGACAAAAGCACTTAAGACAATAGAAAAATTGGAAAACCCTGAAACAGATAGAAATAGAACTTATTAGGATAAGATTGGCGTTTTTGAATCCCAACTTAGATTAGCTTAGTGATGCTTTTTGTCATATCTGAATCTTACTGATAGTTAGACCTTACTAAGAACCTTTACAGTGCGGTGAAGGCTATGTTAATGTTCAAATTATACCCCATAAATGCATTAATGTACACAGCTATGACTTAATAAATACAAAAAAAGAACCTTTACAGAATTCATGGTGCCTGCTCCCATGCTAGCATGAGTATCCCATGCTATTTCTTCCTCTCATGCCTTTGTTTATGTTGTTCTTTCATTCAAAACAATTCTTTCTTTCCCATCTCAGGTCCCTATATTTATGTCTGCTTCCTATTTTAATCAAGATTCTCCAGTAGGGTGTGTGTGTATGCGTAGAAAGAGGAAGACAAAGACAAGAATCAAAGTGGCAAGAGAGAAACAATTTTGAGGAATTGGCTCATGAGATTGTAGGAGTTGGTAAATCCAAAATCAGTCAGAGATGTAGGGAAGAGCTGACGCTGCAGCTCAAGTCTGATGCCAGTCTGGAGAATTCCTTCCTCCTTGGGGGACCTCAGTCTTTTTTCTCTTACGGCCTAATAAGCACTTGGTATCCAGTGTTTCTGTCATCTGTTTACTCATTTGCTTCTCCACGAGGCTGTAAGTATGTTGAGGGCAGGATTCCTTATCAATTCTTACTAAAAAGAAAAATAGCAATGCCCTAAAAATATATGCAGCTTCTAGTCTAAAACGTTGAAATTTAAAATAGTAATTAAAAAAAAAAACGAAGTCCTTCCCAAACAGGAAGATGTGACAAATTTTTTCTTTTCTTTTCTTTTTTTTTTTTCTTTTTTGAGACAGAGTCTCACTTTGTCACGTTGGGTAGAGTGCCATGGCATCACAGCTCACAGGAGCCTCCAACTCTTGGGCTTCAGTGATTCTCTTGCCTCAGCCTCCCAGGTAGCTGGGACCACAGGCACCTGCCACAACACCTGGCTATTTTTTGGTTGTAGTTGTCATTGTTGTTTGGCATGCCTGGGCTGGATTTGAACCTGACAGCTCTGGTGTATGAGTTTGGCATCCTAGCCACTGAGCTACAGGTGCAAAGCTGACAAATTGTATTTTCAAAAGAACTCGTGCCACACGCTGTTTTCACAATGTGCCGTTGGCAGTGCTGTCACTGTGTGGTGGGGTCTACACTCCTTCCCTTGGAACCTAAGTGAGTTTTTTGATTGTCTCAACCACGACAGCAGGTGGACATGGCGCTCTGTGGCTCCCAAGACTCAGTATAAAATGTAGCACACTTCTGCCTTGTTTTCTTGTAGCACTTGCCACTGGAACCCAGTGGCTATGATGTGAAACATTTAAACAGCCCTAGAGACAGGCCAGTGACGACTGTCAGACAGGAAAATGAGTGAGTGCTTCTTCAGAATGTCATACTCTCCAGCCCCAGTCTCTGACTACCCCAGGCTGGAGCAGAAAAGAGCCAACCCCACGAGCCCAGCCCAAGTTGTAGACTGTGAGCAAAACGAATGTCTGCTGTGATCTGAAGGCTCACTTTTATAGATGAGGAAATCGAAGGTCCTATTGCCCAGGTCACGTGTGCCAGGCGGTGATCTGGGCAATCCAAACAGTGTGATCCCAGAGGCTGCCCTGTTAACAAGGTCCCCAGTACCTTCATCTGAAAAGCTCTCTTAACATTACCTGAGGCAGAGGAGATTTTTACCCAATGTCCCTTCTCTTTCTTCTAAATAACAGGAAATAATCCCCTACTAACTAGGCAACAGAAAATCTGTATGTATTTGTCTGTTTTATATTCTTGGCAGAATTCAGGCACAGTGTGTATGTGTGTGTGTATGTGTGTGAGAGAGAGAGAGAGAGAGAGACAGAGAGAATGTGTCAATTATTGACTCTTCCAGCCATGGCCTTTGCATTTGATGGCTCTGAGTGTATGTGGTAGAGAGGGGTTCACTGCGTAGAGAACCCAGAACTTTTGAAAAAGCAAGAGAAGGGCTTTCATTATGGATGTTCGTAGGGAGATAGCACATCTTGGACACATTAAGAAGTAGCATGAATACAAATGGCACCTTCACTCCATCTTCACGGGGGTGGGGTGGGGATGTCGAGGGCAACTCTTTTAAATAAAAAGAGAAGGAGCTGAATGAAAGTGTGTGGTCAATCCTGAGAAGGGTGCCTCTCTAATAGGCCAAGGGCCCTCTTTTCCCCAAGCTCTGGGACACACGGGGGCCCCGTGCTAACGTACAATCCTCTCCCACTCCCCCCACCCCACTAATAAAGGCGATATGAAACAGAGGCCTTCAGAGAGCGCGCGCCCAAGCCGGCTGCCTGTTCGGTAACTGCTATAAAGCAGGCCAAAGCCACGTCAGGTCCAATTAGTGTCAATGAGGAACATCTGTATTTAGGCACCCACGTTCTTTAATGCAAACATTTTGTAATTATAGGCTCTTGCATACACGGTGTGTTATGAGATGTGGTGTCCCAGTGTGAATCACAGTCACATTTTTCAGAGTCGTCAGCAGACTTGGTCTGGCTGGGATGCTGCTTGCTGACTGCCCATAAGAGCATTTCTCGAAAATATTGAATTAAGCACAGTCTGTTTTTTTCTTCTTATCTATGCAATCTTGTGGTTGGGGCTTGACTGTTTTTATAAAATGAAATATATAAAATATATAAAATGCAAATAAAGTTGAGGTTAGAGTGGTGTGTTTTTTCTTTCTCTTTCCTCTCTTTTTTTTTCTCTTTGTTGGGAAAGACATCTGTTTCTCCCTACCCCCTTTCCCTTCTCCCTTTGGTGTTTTAAGCTAAAGCGTAAAGGTTCAATTGTCAAGCACAGTCTGAAGGGCTCCAATTCCAACTGACTTTTCACCTCATTGAAAAACCAAGTCTGGTTATAAGGATCCAACTGGTCTGGGGATATTTTCTCATGTATGGCTTTTTCTGGGCAGAGCACTTGGCTTTGGAGTCATGGGAAATCCAATAGGCTTGGGTTCAAAGTTGAAGATATTTTAAAATTCTTATGGTGGTGAGGCCTCAGAGAAATAGAAGCGACAGATTGGGGCAATGAGGATATTATGAATCTGTCAATTAACTTGCAACAGTAATAGTCTAGACAGACTTTTTATCATTACCCATCATGCCTAAGGAATCTGAAACTCTCTGCGTTGCCCTTAAGTGGTGACACGTTGGTATATTCCTAATCCTTATATCTGACCTTTCCTCAATTTAAGCTTCAGAAAGGACCCCAACAACTCCTCTCCCTGACTGTTCTTTCCCACTCTCCAAGCAGAAATCCGCCCGCCCCCCGCCCTTGAGAAAGTCCCTGATCCTGTCTAGTTGTTGGGAATTTGCCCGCAGAGAGGCTCCTTCGAAGTTATATTCACCCCAGGACCAGGACTAGAATGCCATGTCATAAGAGAATAACTAGCTGCTTGGACAGCTGAGCCTTGGGACCAGCTAGCAACTTCTTAATTAACGCTTCCAGGCACTTTAGTTGGTTGTAAGTGACAAAAACTCTGAGTTCAACTAATGAAAAAAAGTAAGGACTTTATAGATTAATCGAATCCAGGGAGAGATTAGAAGACCAGTTTTAGTAACAGCAGGGGGCAGATGAGCTTGGGACGCAAACCCACTTTCTTACGCACCCTATTTCATTCCCTGAGTTGGCTTTCTTTTCTCACACTACAGATTGGCTTTCATATTTCTTTTTAAGCTTCTGATCCAGTCAAGAGAGAGTAGACCTTGGCTCGGTGCTCATAGCTCAGTAGTTAGGGTGCCACACCAGAACTGATGGGTTCAAAGCTGGCCCGGGGTCTGCTAAACAACAATGACAACTACAGCAGCAACAACAACAACAACAACAACAACAAAAATAGTTGGTCATTGTGGTGGGTGCCTGTAGTCCTAGCTACTTGGGAGGCTGAGGCAAGAGACTCTCTTAAGACCAGGAATTTGAGGTTTCTGTGAGCTGTGACACCACAGTTCTCTACTGAGGGCGACTCTGTCTCAAAATAAATAAATAAATAAAAATTTAAAAAAAAGAAAAGAAAAGAAAGAGAGACAGAGTACAGACCTGTTTTTCCCTACTCCTTTCTGCTAAGCTCTCCAACAGACCCTGAAAAAATGGCCCAGGAGTGACTTGATAGCTAATTTAATGTATCAACTTGTCTAGATTATGGTGCCCAGATAGCTGATCAAACACACTGGATGTTTCTGTGAAAATGTTTTTTGGATGAAATTAGCATTTAAATCAGTTGACTTTTAGCAAAGCTGATTACCTGTCCTGTTGTGAGTGGGCCTCACTCACTCAGTTTAAGGCCTTAAGGGACCAAAGACTGATGAGGACCCTGAGCAAGAAGGAGTTTCACCAACAGTCTGCCTTTGAACTTAAACTACAACCTTTCCCCGAGTCTCTAGTCTGCTGGCCTACCCCATTAGACTTTGGACTCACAGAGCCTGCAACAATTGCATGAGACAATTTCTAAAAATCTCTTTTCTCCCTTTCCCTCCCAACCTTCTGTTGTTTGTGTTTCTCTGGAAAATGCTTAATAATACAACAACAGAAGGAGAATTCTGAAAGGTGGTTAATTAAAAAGACTGGTAAATTGGTAAAAAGACTGGTAAATTCCCCACAACTAGATAGGATCAGGGACTTCCTCAAGGGGGGCTGGTCGGGAATACCAGTATTGGAAAAACACAGCAAGAAGGTATCTTGCATCCCCTCACTTAACAGAGAAAGGTCAACAGACCCAGCATTTCCCAAGCTCCAACCCAGCATTACAAGGCAGCTAGTGAGGTTCATTCCTTCCCAGGATTGAATAGGAGTCCTCTGCCAACCTTAGGAGAGCCTGACCCCCTCCAGCGGGACACTACTGGGAGTCCTGCTAGATTCAGTGGCCAAGGGAGGTACTCTTCTGGCTCCTGTCTGATGTGGGATGCCCATTTTTCACTGAGAGATATTGCAGAAGGTAGGAGGAGTTGGTAGGAGAAAGCAGCTATGACAGGTGTCCTGGCCAAGGAAGCTGCTCTGTCCTTGTAGATCCAAGAGTCTCTTCCCCTGCCAAGAGGCACCAGGACAGCCAGGAGGCAGCATTAAGGTAATCCTACCACACACCTCACCTACTGAGAAGCGTCCAGGTGGCTCAGTGTCTAGAAACCCTTTATATCTCCTGAGGCGGCCCTAGCAGGGACCAATGAGAGTTCTGTAACACTAGATACACAAAGAAGACTGTCATGATATTGCAAATGCTCTCAGAATTAAACTGCCATTGAAACCACAGCCCATAAGAGTAGGGTAAAACTCACACACTATACTTAAACATAACTGTCTGCTAAAAGATTTAAGTAAGACCCGGAGTATACTAGCAGAAGAGACAAAAATGACCAAAATACAGTTAAAAAAAAAAAAAATCACCTGTCATACCAAGAATAACACAAAATAACAACTTGAATGAGGTAAGGCATTCAAATAATATCAATACCAAGATCTTGAAATTGTCTGACAAGGATTTTAAAGTAACTGCCATAAAAATGGTTTAATAACCACAGGCTCTTGATACACATGAAAAAAATAAAAAAAAAAAACTTAGTAAAAAGATAAAAGTTATAAAAAAAGAAAGCAAATGAAAATTATAGAATGGAAAAGTACAGTAACAAAAATAAAAATATGCTAGATGTGCTGCTCCATATTAAATTGACAGAAGTTAGAAACATTAAACTTACGAGCAGAACAATAAAATTCACCCAATCTAAACAACAATCTAAATAACCAGATTTTTTAAAAAATGAACAAAGTCTAAAGACTTGTGGGAAAATAATGAAAGAGTCAACGTTTCCATTATCAGAGTCCCAAAAGAAGGAGAAAGTAGGGTTGAAATAGTAGTCAAAGAAATAATGGCTGAAAACTTCCCAAATCTGTGGAAATATATAAACCTACAGATTTAAGAAGCTGAGTAAATCCCAACATAAATATTTTTAAATCAGAATAAACCCACATGACACTTTAATTAGACCTCTGAAAGTTTAAAAACAAAAGAGAAGAAGGAAAGTGACTAGAGAGACATGGCACCTACTTAGAGAGATGCATCAATCTGAATGACAACAGATTCTTCATCTGAAACCATGGAGGCCAGAAGGAAATGACACAATGTTTTTCATGCTCTGAAAGTAAAGAACTGTCACAAACAAATTTTATACCCAGTGAAACTAACTTTCAGGAATAAAGAAGAACTAGAAACCTTTTGAGATGAGAGAAAACTAAAATAATTCTTTTCTAGTTTAAAGATGGGCTAACAGAAATTCTTCAAGTGGAAAGGAAAAGATTGACGAATTCTCAGTGCACTGAACGGGTGAAGAAACAGCAGAGTCTGAGAAATGGTTACATATGATAGAATATCCTTTTCCTCATAACTTTTATAAATTATGTTTGATGACTGAAACAAAAATTATAGTACTATCTGATATCCAAGACAATGATATTTGGAATAAAAGGTCTGTATGTAGCCACTATCAAACACCTCCCTCTCCAAAAACAAACTAGTTTTCAAACTTCACTTCAAGTGGTAGAATATTAACACCAGTAGATCCTTGTACATCATATACATACGTTGTAATATCTACAAAAGCTATGTAAATAAATGCTTAATAACACTGAAAATAAATCAAGATGGAATCATAAAATCTGATCAGGTAACCTGCATGAAGGCAAACAAAAAGAGATAGAGGAAGGAAAAAAACAGAAGAAACCAATAGAAAACAAATAGTAAAATGGTGGAGTCGAATGCTGTATCAATAATAGCAATTTGAGGTTGATAATAACCTCAAATGTAAATGATCTAAATACCCCACTCAAAGAATAGAGACTGGCTGAGTGGTTAAAAAATTACAATCCAACTGTATGTTGCTTATAAAAGATTCACTTTAAATTCAATGATTTTGGATTGAAAGAGAAACAGGTATACCATCCAAACATTAACAATTAATTAGCAATTTAATTGCCTTTCTTCCGTGTAGCAATAAATGTGGCTCCCAATCTCTTTCAAACTTCATGCTCAAAATTTCCTTTAGTCTCTTTCTAACCCTGGGGTAGAACTTTAATTAATACAGTTCATGTCTGGGACTAACACTTACGTCAGTGTTTTTTAACTTTTTTTATCTCATGGCACACTTGAACCTATAGGTAAACTTTTGAGGCACACTTAAATTATGTTGATCAAAGAAAAAAACAGTAAAAAAAAAAAAAAAAAAAGAATATACTTACTATGCTTTAAACTTCTTTCAAAAACAATTTAATTAATGATCTTTCAAAATTTTCATGACACATCTAAGATCCTCTATCAGCACGCCAGTTGAAAATCACTGCCTTAGATAGTCAGAGAGCAAGGTCGGGGTAAACATGGCCTTACTGAGGAAGCCCATCAGTGGGAGGAAATGATTCCTAAAAGAAGGAAAAGCATTATTCACTGGAGGTGAGCATGTTGGGAGGCAAAAATAATGGAAGTCCACCACGATGCATCTTACCCTTCCTTCCTTCCTTCCTTCCTTTCTTCCTTCCTTCCTTCCTTTCTTTTTTTTATACAGAGTCTCACTTTGTCACCCTGGATAGAGTGCTGTGGCATCACAGCTCACAGCAACCTTCAACTCCTGGGCTTAAGAGATTCTCTTGACCCAACCTCCCAAGTAGCTGGGACTACAGGTGCCTGCTACAATGCCCGGCTATTTTTTGGTTGTAGTTGTCATTGTTGTTTGGCGGACTGGGGCTGTGTTCAAACCCACCAGCTCCAGTGTAAGTGGCTGGAGCCCTAGCCACTGAGCTGCAAGCGCTGAGCCCCCTCACTTTCTTTATATGGGCAGTAACCAACGCCCCACCCAAGTCATCAAAATAAAGCAAAACTAAGCAAACAGTTATTTTCTCCCAAACAGGCAGTGTGCATGCTACATCTTTTATAGCTGACTGTCAGTGGTCGGCTGGCCACCATTTCTTAACCTTTAGCATCCTCTCCAGGTATCTGGAGCAGAAGAAAAGGAATTGACCACGTGGCAGCTACAGACATTGGTCAAATTCTAGTGTTCAACAAGGAATGAATTAAATGCCCTCTCTTATTAGTTCAACCCAGGAATAAGATTTAGGGCTCACTGCTTAGGACCAGGCAGACCACATTTGGGGTTCTCCTCCAATTTAACCAAAGTTTGTAGAAGAAATTTTTTGGCTTCTGTGAATTAAAATCAATTACAAAACAAAACTCTTTTCTCTTTCAGCAGTTGAATAAACTTAAAGTTGAATTCATTTTCATTATTCATTAGTAAATCCAGAGCCATGTGTGTTTGGTGAAGAAAGTTGAGATAAGTGGGTAAACTTCAATGAATGCATTGGTTCGACAAATACTCCTTAGCGGCTTCATATGCCAGATCCTCTGGGAGAATATGGTTCCTGACCTGAAGGGGCTTGCGGTCAAGTGAAGTGGAGAGATGTATAAACACATAATGCTAAGCAAAATAAAATTGTATTCAGGCTCCTGGTGGGGCCAAAGCTAAGATGCAAGCAGGTCTGCCAAAGAGTTAGACGGTGATCTTCACCATGAAGTATCTGTTGGCAAATTTTTCTCTCTGCTTCTTTCCCTTTGTTCCCCTTTCTCTTCTTCTGCTAGGGATAAAACCTGAACTGTGTCCACAATGACTTTAGACCTATCTGCATACGTCTGAGAAAGGTGAAAGTCCCAGGGAACAGCTGATGTCACATTTCAGGGAGCTTCCTTGAGCCCCCAAGAGAGAATTCTCCATAGGGGAGGAAGAAGCCTGGAGCCAGAAACCAGATCCCATATAGGACCCTAGGGGCATAGGGCCTGCCGTGTTCTGGAGGTGAGTGGCAGCGAGCGACAACTGCCGCTGGAAGAAGGGTGTGGGAATGCAGAAAATTCTCATCCTGAACCCCACATTATTTCAGAGCTTCAGGAGGCCTCTGTGTGGCGGGCACTGCCCTGCCGTGGCACCTTGAGGTTCAAGACCAACAGTGGCAGGATGAGGTAAAAACAAAAAAACAAAATCTGTCACCCCAATAGGGCAAAGGCTATTGATCAGGGGACAGGAGAAGTGGCCAGTGGAAGGAGGGCAGCATGGCCTTGCCAGGGCAGGTGAAGCCCTTGGAGACCAGAGTCAGGCACTTACCCAAGTGAAGGGAGATCCCTTTCGAAGCTCTGCCTGTTTTTGATTCTTGTTACATGACCACTGAGTTAGACATTTCAGAACACAAGGAGACTTAGGAGATGATCTAAGTAACCAGTTACTCCATTACCCTTTATTTAATATTCAATATGGTATTGTACAACACACAGCTACAGGGTTTAGTGATCAAATCCTTTATCATCCAAGCAACACTAATAATTGCAATGAGAGTGTCCTGAGCAAATGGGACATATATCCACTCTCATTTTATTCCATTGTAATTAAGATTTCTTCTTTTTCATATTTTTGAGCTTATATGAACCCCTTCATTTTTGTGTGTTGGGGGGGATGGAATGAACCTGAGGATTTTCCCCCCAAACAGGAGTCTGCTTCAAAACAGGAAGGTGTTCTGTACCTTCTTGTAACCTCTCCTGGAGCAGGTGTAATTGGCAGTAATGACACCCAATCTTTGGGCTATTATCATGTTTCAGGGAGACTTAATAAGCTACTGTCTCTCTATTCTTTAGTAGCAATTTAGTAACTGCAAAATTTTTTAAATTGAGATATAATTCACATACCATAAAAGTCGCCCATTTCAAATGTACAATTCAGTGGTTTTTAGTATATTCACAAGGCTGTGCATTATCTGATTTGAGAATATTTTCATTATCCCATTCAGAAACCCTGCCTATTAGGCAGCCATTTCCCATTCCCTTCCCCTACCCCCAATCCTGGCAGGCAATCTTTCCATCCCTATGGATTTGCCTCCTCTGGACATTTTACATAAATGGAAATATAAAATATGTGGTCTTTGCGTCTGGGTTTTTTCACTCAGTTCAAGTTTCATCCAAGTTGTAGAATGAATCAGTATTTCTTTCCTTCTTATGGTTGAATAATATTCTATTATGTGGATCAACCGCATTTTGTTTAACAATGGTTGGACATTTGTGTTAACTGCAGGATTTTAAGCACACACTTCTCATAGGAACTTCACAGGCATCACACCTTATATTTATTGTACATGTGGATTTAGCTTTGTGGAAACCTTGTTCACATACGTTGCTGGGGCTCACTTGAGAATGATCAATAGTTCTACATATATTTGCAAGAGGAAAACTCAACTCACTTCAAGATGGGGGTGGGGGAAGGAGGCAGGACGCAGGACAGAGAGCGGAGGAGGAAGGGGCCTTGGTGTGCTCACATTTAATAGACACAATGTTAGGGGATTTGGTAGACCTCCTGGGTGAGGAGCATACTACAACAGGGACTCTACCTAACGAACCTAATTGTTTGCACCTTCAAATTAATCTGAAACATAAATAAATAAAATAGTTCTATACGTGTTTGTTGCCACTTTTTTCTTAAAGGAAGAGGGGAAAGTAATTGAATGTATGGAAAGCGTTATGGGCACCTTTGAAACTGTCAAGGAAAATTGACCGGAAATCTAGACTCTAGTAGAATAGAATACCCCAGAACATTTCAGGATCCTGTTAAAGGACTGGAATTCCTGCACAAGCAGAGGGGACCTGAGCTAGTGGATCCAGGGTAAACAATAATGCAGTGTCCTCCTGACTGCAGCCCATAATATGGATGACAAAAATGGATGAGCTTTTAGACAAAAAGGAAGGAAGGAAAAAGACTGCCAAGCAGAGACAACTGCAGTGAAAAACAGAAAGAAGCCTGGAAAACACAGGAAGAAGTAAGCAGTAAGATGAGCCTAAAGCAACTCAGAAGTGTGAGCAAGCAGATCCCCCCTTATTTGGAGTATCTCAAGCAGATCATTCGTTTAGGTGTTCAGCCATGCAGATGACAGGATTGACACAGGATGACTTTAGTGGAGTTCCACCTTAAAAGTGCACCATTCTATTAGTGCATATCATGTGGTGCTAGGATGTTCCACTAGGCTGGGAAGTCACAGGACATTGACATTTCAGCAGCCAAATCCAGGCGCAAATCAGGTGCTGTGGAATGTAAGCAATGGTCATTGTGATGTCATGGCCATCTTGCTGTAAACTTATAAGGGGTCAATGTCCTTAATGATTTATCTATTTCAGGAAAACAACTGTGTGTTAGCATGAACTACAGATGGTAAAGAAGTATATTTTATGGACACATATTTAGGTATATATTTTAGCACATCTTTTTTTAATCGTTGGGCTCTTTGAGAGATAACATATTTAACTTCTAAAATATTGTCAGTGCCAAACAGGTCTCGTATATTTCAAACAAATGATCTGTTCTAGGTAAATGTAACCAAAACCAAGGAAGCCTGGAGCTGGTGGGGGGGGTGGGGGTGGCTAAAGAGGAGAATGGAAGGGTTGATGAAGGCTTATTGTTAAGTAACTTCAAGTTCTATCAAAGAGCTGTAGGTTTTACCCTCCTAGGCCAGGCTCCTCAAACCTCAGTGTTTGAGTTCTCCATTACGGAAATGCCTATTCCCAAGGACCTCCCACAAATGGTTTGGTCAATGGGTCTAGGGAGTCATTGATCATTTTTAAGCAAAGAAGTGCCACGTTCCTTCCAACATGTGTTTGAAAATTGTATTTTACCTGAAAATGGGGGGAAGGGGGAGAGGGAGGGGAGGGAGGGGGAGGTGGGTAGAGGGAAGGGGGCTGGTGGGATCACACCTGCGGTGCCTCTTGCAAGGATATATGTGAAACTTAGTAAATGTAGAATGTAAATGTCTTAGCACAACAACTAAAAAAACGCCAGGAAGGCTATGTTAACCAGTGTGATGAAAATGTGTCAAGCAGTTTATGAAACTAGTGTATGATGCCCCTTGAGCATATCGATGTGCACAGCTATGATTTAATAAAAAAAAAAAAAAAAAAGAAAGAAAATTGTATTTTCAGTGTTTCAAGTGCAGGAACTAACTATATCTTCTCAACCTTGGACATTCAAGGTCTCTGGCACATACCAGGTCCTCAGTAAATGTTTGTTGAATGATTAAATCATCATTTGGGCTAACAGTACCAATTTGGGTTATAGACTAGGGAGAGGCAGGATTAGAAACAAGACTGAACAACATGTAATCCCGTGAGCCAGTATGTGGTCTCACCCAGGAATGCGGGAGGCAGACAGAGAGACAGGACGAAGACAGAGGAGTGTGTTGCCAGGTTCTCAGGAAGATTTGAGGGAGAAGACAGAGAATCAGAAATCAGAGCACAGCAGGGCCAGTGCTTTAGTGATAGCCAGAGAGTGTTAGCCAGAGCCCACAGGCACCCTGTATCCATAGGGCGGGGAGTCCCAGCAGCCTGCTCAGATGAGGTCTAGAAACAACTCAGATGGATTCAGTCCTTTACTATTAAACTAGAGACTCCTGATTGCTCTGAGCCTGGGCTGAGGCCAGCAATGCCTGGCAAAGGATGGAGATGAGAGTAGGGAGCAGGGCCCGGCACCTGGGGACAGGGAGAGCTGGGAGGACAGATATCAAGAGGGAGTGGCATCTCAGCGATAGGAGACAAACACACGGAAACAGTTTGTCTTGGGAGGCTGTAGCTGTTGCAGAAAGAGCACTCATTTTAAAAATAGGCAAACTCCACCCAGAGACTTGACTCCACCCAGAGACTTGACTCCACCCCTACCAGCTGTGTGAGCCTTGGCAAGTCACAGAATGCTTGGAAAACCTCCATTTCCTCACCTATAAAACAGAGAAAAAAATAATTCCTTCACAGGACATTTTAATTGAAGATGAACAATGCATATATCATAGTCTGACATCTAGTAAGTGATGAATTAACATTTCTTTTGTTTTTACATGGAAGTATTTACTTATTTATTTATTTTGAGACAGAGTCTCACTATGTCACCCTCGGTAGAGTGCCATGGAGTCACAGCTCACAGCAACCTCCAACTCTTGGGCTTAAGTGATTCTCTTGCCTCAACCTCCCAAGTAGCTGGAACTACAGACGCCTGCCACAGTGCCCAGCTATTTGTTGTTGTTGTTGCAGTTGTCATTGTTGTTTAGCTGGCCTGGGCTGGGTTTGAACCCACCAGCCTGGGTGTATGTGGCCGGCACCCTACCCACTGAGCTATGAGCACTGCCCTGGAAGTATTTCAAATAGGTGTTAGAGTATAGACAATAATACACTAAACGTTCATTAGCTACTACCTGCTACTGTCAAATCTAGCATTTGGTCCGACTGGCTTCACAGATACTTTTGGAGAAATAAACCATTTCAGGTATGGTTGGATCTCCCTGACTAGACCCCTTTGATTAGACTCCCACCTTCTCTGAAGGTGGCAATGATGTTCATCATCCCCAGGCATGTCTACCAAATGCAGATGGGTGCTAACACTGCACAGTTTTGAGTTGTGCACGTGTTCAAGCCATATACATGTATAAATAGCATTGTAAAGTTTGCGTCTATCTGCAGCTTACTTTTCACACTCAACACACTAGGTAACTCTAGCTTGTTAGTAGTCCCTTGCTGAGTAGTATCCACCACATAAACATTATGCATTTAATTTATCAGTTCTCACTTTGACTGGTTTTGAGGCCATTTCTAAGTTATCACTATCATGAGAATTGCTAAGATATCCATTTTCCCCCATATCGCCTGGTGAGTATGTGCCATAAATGAGAAATTGTATTGCTTCCTATCAAAAGTTGATTTTGCCAAGCTTTTTAATTTGTTCCCATCTGATGGATGTCATCTTTTTTTCCCAAGAAAAAAATAGTGACCATATTTGCATCCCTGGATTTTCCAGGGCTATCCTCATTCAAATATAACATCCTATTTGTCTCTACCAGAAATAATCACACTGGTAAGAAATGGTAATGAACATTTCAGTCAAGTGCTCTGGCCATAGTAACTCCCAGAGCACAGAGAAGAGCCAAGAAGGCCAGGAAGAAGATGACACGGGGGGAGGACACGGTCTCTTCTGCCCGTGACACGGAGTGTGCATGCATTCTCAATATGCTAATATAGTTCTCAGAGCCCGAATGTTTTGGTCTTTTCTGAAACTGACCACTGGGGAATAGATAATTTTTTAGAAATCAGATGACCTCAAGCTTAGTTTGTTCCCTTTTTCTGGTTCCTTCTCACTTACATGTAGAATCTAAAAAAGTTGAACTCGTAGAAGCAGAGAAGAGAAAGTCGTTACCAGGGGCTGTGGGATATGAGAAGGTTGTCCAAAGAACACAACCTTTTAATTAGATAGGAGGGAATAAATTCAAGGGATCCACTGTCCACCATAGTGGTAACAGTTAACAACAATGCATTGCATTCTTGAAAATCACTAAGAGAATAAATGTTAAATGTTCTCACCACAAAAAAACCAAGTATGTATAGTAATACGTACCCAGTTATGCACTACTAGCTCAATCTAGCCATTTCTCAATGTGTACATATTTCAGAACTGCGTGTTGTGCACCATAACTATACATAATTTTGTCAATTTAACAAACAAATTGTTAAAGGCATTTTTTTTAATATTAAAGAGCTTTCCATTTTCTCTCTCCTTCATCTCTCTCCTTTGAGTTTATGGTAAGAATGAAAACAAAAACAAAATGATGCAATTGTATTCCAGAATATATTTGTTGTTTTGTGCTATTTAACTTCTTTTTAAAAATGTTTTTACAAAACATCTTAGGGTAAAGCATTTTTGTTGGGATATGGCAGGAAGGTGAACAACTATTCGGGCATTTTTGTCTTCTTCAAGCTAAATTTGTGGTGTCCAATTAAATTAGAATATGCTTTTAAAATTAATAAAAAGAAGAAGACCTTAGTGAAATGACAAGCAGGGGTTTGGAGATGAGTGAGACACCATCCCCGTCTCTGCAGAACTCTGGGCCAAGGGAAGGGCATGCAGGAAGGAGACTGGGGGTGCTGCTCTTCCTGAGGAACCCCCGGGTGTGAACTGTGTCTTCTGCAAAGCTGCATCCTGAGGCTGGGTTGCCAGGTGAGCGATAGGAAGGGGGTGAGCAGCTTTCTACGGAGGAGAGAAAGGTGGGGCCTGGGGTAGGCAGCAAAGGTGACTGGCCTTGAAGGATACAGGTCCAGGGTGCCAAATCTTTAAGCGAAGTTTTTTTTTTTTTTTTTTTTTTTTATTAAATCATAGCTGTGTACATTAATGCGATCATGCGGCACCATACACTAGTTTCATAGACCGTTTGACACATTTTAACCACACTGGTTAACATAGCCTTCCTGGCATTTTCTTAGTTATTGTGCTAAGACATTTACATTCCACATTTACTAAGTTTCACATATACCCTTGTAAGATGGAATAAGAGTTTTTAATGTTGGTGGCACCTGTGGCTCAAGGAGTAGGGTGACGGCCCCATATACCAGAGGTGGTGGGTTAAAACCCAGCCCAAGACAAAAACTCCCAAAAAAAAAAAAAAAAAAAGAGTTTTTAACATTAAGAATTAGGTATAATAGAAGATTAATTTGTTATTCGGGATGAGTTTAATTAGCTTTCAATAGGTACTAAATTTAATAAAATGATTTATATTGATATTTGCAGATTACATAAATGTAGAAATAGCATAGGGAGGTGTATAAAAAAATTGATGGAGATGGAATGTTAAGTTTAAAGATAATGAGCCAAATACAGAGAGTCAGAATAATGAAGGCTTTAAAAAAAGGGAATACGTTGTTTAGGAAAGAGGTTTTCAGAGAATTAGAGAAAAGAAATTCTGATAAGTTTCTGGCCAAAATACCATTAACACTGTTGTTTGAGTTACCATTTAAATAGCAACTTTTCTGTTGCCATTAATTTTTATGTCTCTTTCTTCTCCATCAGCAAACAGTGATTTGTCTGAAACACTCCACCCTTGCTTAAAAACATCTGCCTCTCTCCAAATCCTGAAGAATCAAATCAATAACCCATTACATACCATGCAAACTCTTGCTTTTGAAGATTTATCCCTGACTAGTAGTCCACGTCCATACCTTCAGCTATAAAATAGGAGCTCCCTGACTATTCAAAACATTTTTGCTCTTCTAGGGCTTTAATTGGCTTACTTTCCCATCCAACAATGCCTTTATGCTCCTTTTCTATCTGGGGGAATCCTAAATATTTTTTAAAGCCAATAAAAAAGTCACTATGCATGAAATGCAGTTATTGTCGTTCAAATAGGATTTTAAAAAGCTCTCCTCATTGACTGAAGTGAATTATAGTAAAGGTATTTACATTTAGAAGCTAGGAACTGCAATATGAAGGTAAATGAAAAGTTGGCATGCTTATATATAGTTTCTCAATTCAAAAGCTTAAGTCATTTAATAAATATAAAGAATACATTGTACCTCCAGAGTAGGTATGTTGGTTTGAATGTTTGTCCTCCCCAAAATCTATGATACAATTTAATTGCCATTTTAAGCAGCAACTAGGCCATCAGTGCTAATTGATGCCATTATAAAAGGGTAAGTGGGACACTCTCTTACTCTCTGCCCTTTTGCCTTATGTCACGTGATGATGCAGCCAGAAGGTCCTTGTCTGTTGCCAGCAGATTGGTATTGGACTTCCAGGCTCCACAACTATAAGTAAAGACATGTATATTAATTATAAATTACCCCTTCTGTGGTATTTTGTCATAGCAGCCCCAAATGGACTTACAGAGTAGGAAAATAAAGAGAAGTTAAGTGTGACGATGTGATCAAAAATGCCCACTAAAACTCCTTTGGGTGTTTAACATACCAATGGCCCCTGGAATACGTTATGCTTAACCACATGTTTGCAAGGGTCAGAAATGAACCAAGGCCATTGAAGCAATTCCTTCTTTGAGGGAGTGTTCAAAAATATTTTCAGGACCCATTTAATTACTGGCAGTATTTTTAAAAAATGAACTCAGACACATCCCAAGTTTTTCAGAAATGTCGTATGTCTAAGGGAATCATTGGTAGAACTGAGAAGTTATGATTCACTCTGCTTTTAAAGCTGATTGTTAATATCAATGGACATTGCTTCCTAATACGTTCATATATGACAAACCCTGACAATTTCTTGAGCAGTTGGGTAGTAAATTCAGCATGCAATCTAGCTTCTTATTTGTCTTGACATTTCTTGTTTTATAGTCCAAGTAATGAAAGCCAGTGAAACTTCCAAATACTAGGTCTGCTTTCTGAGCCCACTGGCAGGTTCTACTTGGCTGGCAGATAAGCTTCTCTGTTCAAAGCAAGACAGGAAAAATCCAAACTCCTTATATTCTAGGAAAGAAAAATGTCATTGATAACTGGCCCAGAGGACCCTAATTCGGAAAGGATCTGAGTCATGATGGAGATTTTTTTTTAAATGTATGCCACCACTGAAAACATCTAATTCAAAACTATCTAGAAAAGGCACAAAAGTAAAAAAATATATGTTATAATATTCATTACCTTGAACATATAATGTATCTGTTGCTTTCCTTGTTCATAGGAAAATCCTATTAATTTGTTATGATTTTGTCACCAGTGCACAGCAACGTCGTTTGTGTGTGTAATGAGTATGAATGGGGCGATTGGTTATTATGGCAAAATTAATTTATAGGCAGAAAACGAGGTACTGGCAATGTTCCATTACATTTTAAAAAGGAAACTGTGACATGATCTAATGAGCTTATTGGTAATTCTCATTTTAGATGATACTTTTTCCAACAGTTGTGAAAAATGTAAGAAGATATACAGGGCTTTAGGTAGAATTATTTCCATTAAATTAAATGGCTATGTTTTATGATTCCAAATATAAACATCTTAATCATTGCAGTAAATATTCTTAATAATATGCAGTTTAGTTAATTTCTTATTTATTTTTCCTTTTCAGTTTTATTCATCACCCTTATATTATATTCTTAGGGACTACATTCCCATTAACATCCAGAGGATTCATATATGCATTGCATGTTTTAAATATTGTCATTTATCAGTATTATTCTATACATTTAATTACAAGTGTAAAATATCTTCAAGCAGCCTAGAAAATTAGGTACTTATAAATAATGTTTTGAAAACCATTTTATCTTAGAAGGCTTGCTTAGGGAAGAAAACATTTTTATAAAGGTGCAATGGGACCAAAATGCCTTTGGGAAGACATGAAAGAAAGAGACCTAAAACTATATGTCAAATCATGGAATTAGATGTAAATCTGTCAATGGTAAATGGAAAAATAACTACGACAGTAATATGTATTAAAAAACCATAGCCTGAAGAAGCTACAAGTTTCTATCTTTATAATAACTATTGATTAGGTTTTATGCTGGAGGTATTACATTGGAGGGATGATGGATTTGGGTTCTGCAGTTCATTTGTGACATGGAGAATTTGAATTGAGATTCCAAGAACAATCCACCGATAGCTAATCTTGGGGGAAAATTTTTGGTGTTAAATACCTCAACCAAATGTATTCATGGTGGGATTAGGGTGGTCACCCAGAGCTGGTAAAGGAATTCTCTCCTTTAAAATTAGAAAGATTCCTTCTATCTCAGGTAGCTCTCATTTTCTTAGTACATTAAAGTATAGCTATTAGGACAATTATTTCAATACTTCTGGAGGTTAGAGATATTATTTATCCTATTACCTGAAGAAATTTTTATGGAATTCTATGTGCTATGCAAAGATCAATAAAAGTTGTTCATCGATTGTATAACTAGAAATATTTATTGTGTGCCTGATGAGGGTCATATAGTTTGTGTGTTAGTAATTTATTGCTAGGAAATGCAAAATGCCAAAATTTAGTGGCTCAAAACAACAAGATTTATTATCTGCTGGTTTTAGAACTAGCGACTATGGGTGAATTAGCTGTGTGCTTCTGCCACAACGCCTCCAGCCTGGGTGATAGAGAGATACCTCATCTATTTAAGAAAAAACAAAACAAAACAGAATTAAACGGATCCTTCCAAAGACAATAACCTAGTGGTGAATAAACAGATTAAAGGGAGATAAACCTGATAATGAGAAAAAAAAAATTAAAAACACACACTAAGGAATGATTAAAATTAAAGCTAAATTAAAAATCTTAACCATTGGCAAGAATGTAAGCTGAAAGGAACATACTTTTTGGGGGGTTCTGGTTTTATTTATGTTTATTTATTTATTTTTTAATTTCAGGTTAACAGGAGGTTATAAACCATTAGGTTACAATGTTTGCATTTGTCTTGACCTTTTTCCTTTGTATTTTTTTTTTTATACACATAGAAAAGTCTGATGAATGGACTTAGGAAAAAAAAAATCTAAAATGTTAAGGGGCCACAGATTAAATGGAATGAATGGCGTGAAATGAATTTTAAGTTACACTAGTTGTACTGGCCAATATACAGAGCTAAGCTCTGAGAAAAAGCTTAAAAATTTTACCCATGTAAACATTAAATACAAAAATGGTGCATAGAAATAATCACAATGACTAGCACACAACAACATCTTTGTGTGTGTAATCAGTGCGATGGGGTGATTGGTTATTAGGGCAAAATTGATTTATAGGCAGAAAACTAGGTACTGGCAATGTTCCATTACATTTTAGAACATTCAGAAAATAGATTTCAAGCATTAAAATATTAGATAACTATAATTCAGTAACCCAATTTTATAATGCCTTTATAACTCTGTCTTCCCATATAAAAATTTATAATCTCAATGAACCAAATAATAAATGTATATAATGGCTAGCAATTTCAGGTTATTATTTGTATATGGCATTTTATCTGAATGAAGATGACATTCAGATAACTGTGTACATAATTGTCATTTAGGATCCTGCAGGACATCCTTAAATTAAGGACAGACCTAACATCATTCCTGAGGTAGGGTCTGAGATGGCAGCAGTGAAAACCTCTGTTGTAGATGTCCTTTTTTTTTTTTGAGACAGAGTCTCACTTTGTTGTCCTGCGGTAGAGTGCCCTGGCATCACAGCTCACAGCAACCTCAAATCTTGGGCTTAAGTGATTCTCTTGCCTCAGCCTCCCAAGTAGCTGGGACTACAGGCACCTGCCACAAAGCCTGACTATTTTTTTTTTGTTGTACTTGTCATTGTTGTTTGGGAGGCCTGGGCTGGGTTCAAACCTGCCAGCTCTGGTGTATGTGACTGGCACCCTAGCTGCTGAGCTACAGGCATCAAGCCTGTTGTAGATATTCTAGGTCTAGCTAAACACAGAATAATGGAGCCTTTCATCTCGACTGCTTTTTTTTTCCAAATGTCAATATTTCTTCTTCTGTGACGTAATTAAGAAGGAAGTGCATATTGTCCATGTGTTTTATTGGCTCTAAGTATACTTAACGCATTAGAATAAGCAGTCTGTCAGATGCACAACATCTACATCCACATTCCCTAATGTGTAATGTCAACAAGTGTTGTGTTGATTAGATGAATGTGGAGTAGTGGCCTAAAAGCCTGACTTAGGCCTCTCATCTTGGCCATTGTCTAGCTGTGTCCATGTGGGCAAATCAATTAACATCCCTAAACCTTGTTTTTCTCACGTATAAAACAAGAGGGTTAGGCTAATTTAGACAATTAAATGTTTTCATATTGCTGTTTAAAATTATGTGGCAGTCACATGATGAACAATTGAACACTTTTTACTACTGAAAAGGCAAAAGTTCTATGGAGTCTCCCACTGTTCCACAATTCATTAGATCACTGTAAAAAAAAAAAAAAAAAAAAAAGTGGAGAGAGCAATGAAGTATTGGATCTGAAATAGAAAGTTCAATCATTTACTAGCTTTGGGATGTTGAGAACATCACTACAGTTCTTTAAGCTTTAATATCGTTCTCTTTAAGTTTTTTGGCTCTGAGAACACTTGTAAAAATCACAGAGAAGGCTTCTAAATAGTTAGCTGAATTCCAGTGCAACAAACTTACCAGTGAGAAACTTACTCTTTTGTGTTTTCTACCTTCAAGGAGTTGTTGATGAAATCTATGTCATCCTTATCAGCTTTTCTTCTTTTTTTAAGCTTAATGTCGTTTCATCGATGGTTCATATTCTGCCTTTTGTTGATTTAAATCTCTAAATCTTCAGATTTCCATGTTTGGCGAATATTTCTGCTCCCACAATGTTGTAGAATTTTCAGTGATAGGCAGCATTTGAGGTTGTTCGTTTTTCCCCTGTAGCACACTCAGGACTTGTGTAGAATGGCCTCTGATATGCAGTGTGCATTGTTAAAAAAATCTCCAAATGGAAGCATATTAGCTAAAAGTAAGTTAGCTACCAGAAACCTACTGCAAGAGTGCTGGACAGCAGCAAGGTTGGCATTGTTGCTCTGGGTTAGGTTATTGCTGCTCTGTGGACAAACCAGAATCTTTGTGAAGTAATCTAATTGTTGCTGCTCTGCCAACAGACTGGCTGCCCTTCAGTCAGAGTCCAGGACAGGAACAAAAAGCTGTGATCTGGGTGTTGAAGTTAAATGACAGAAATTAGGCCATGTGAGATGCCCAGAAACAGTGCATGGACTAGTACCTAGAAAAGGCAGCTGCTAATGGGAGCCTGCCTGTTCTGTGAGGAAGGGGTTCATTGTTTTCATGTGTCCACTGCCATACAGTGCAGCGTGAGGACAAAAAGGGTTCACAGTTTACCCAAAGCAACTAAAACAACGATGCTAAAAACTATAGGATAGCTGTGAGCACTGGATTCAAGATTCCAACTTGGACTGCGCATTTTTTAGAGTTTAGAGAGCAAATTATTTCTTCCATAATCAGTCTATGCTATGCCAACCCTCTACCATGATTGATCATATGTTCCACATTTATCTCATTTCATCACGTAAAAAATTGGACATGTACTTACAATTCTAAGCTAAAATTTATCAGAATCTTTTAAATCTTCAGTCTTGTTCTCCTAGGATTTATAATTGTAGAAAAAATGTAAATTACTTAAAATTTAAAGGGACACAGCTAACACTCCAGTGAACTACATATATCTTAATCATTTTTTAAACCAAAGACCAAAGTGATAGTTAAGTGGAAGATGTTACTTATATTTATAACTTTACCACTTTCATATATATATAATTTTGAACTCTGGGGAAATAAAATGAAAGAGACTATTTTATTCTTTTTCCTCCTAAAAGCAGGAGATAAATTTTCAATAAGGAAGATGTCCTGTCTGTACCAAAAAGAAAATGGGATATGGGGTGGGGAGGGTAATCGCTGAGAAAAGTCTATGCCAACAAACCTGGTTAAACCATCCACACTGACCTTCCATAATAACTTTTCTGGCCCAGAATTCTTTATCTTGTCACATTTTCATAATTTTTCCAATTCAATATGTAACTTCAACTCTAACTGGCCTTTTTCTTCTTTCTGAGGGCTTCTGTGTTATGTCAAATTTACAGTAAGTGAATTTGTGTGCTTTTCTTCTATTAATCTCTTTATGTTAATTTAATTCTCAGACCTAACCCAAAACCCTAAAAAAGTAGAGATAAAATTTTTCCACCCTATATAGCTTTTTTCTAGGATATTTTCATTAAAAAAAACCCAAGCAAACGAAAATCCCAATGATCCTCCTTATTACCCAAATGCTGGCTTTCATTGTATGATTTAGGAGTGAACTAAAAGCATAAATTACTTAAAAAAGGTAATGAAAAAGGTAAAATATTCTATTCTTATAGCCAGCAGCTGTCAATTACGGCAATATTCTCCCCCACCTCTATCGCGCTGGCTTTTAAAAGGGAAATAGAAAAAAGCCTTAGAGTGAAGGAAGAAAGGTTGCTGTGGGACAGGAGTGCTGAAGGCAGGAGTGCTGCTTGCTGCAAACCTGGACCCATGGTCTACTTTGCTCCATCCTGGTCATGCTCTGAAGTGGGCCCAATGATGAACTCTCATATCTCAACTCCAGGAAAGTGTACTGTGCCCCTCACGCCTTCCCAAACTTGGCCAGTGACAAAACTAGCATCATCTTAGTGAGGCATTTCCTGAACATAGAAGTGTCTCATCTGCCTAACAAATTTGCATCTATGGTTTTCCCTTACTGTTACTCTTTAAAAGGAAGTCATTGTAAAAACCACCACCAAGTGCCAGGAAGGCTATGTTAACCATTGTGATGAAAATGTGTCAAACGATCTGTGAAGCTAGTGTATGATGCCCCATGATCATATCAATGTACGCAGCTATGATTTAATTAAAAAAAAAAAAAAAAAAAAAACCACCAACAAGCATAATATTTGAGGGAATTTTTTTGTTCATTCAAATCCTTTCACCTTCAGGTGGGTCAATGTAAGCAAAAATAATTATATTTTAGAATAAATTACTATACAAATTAGGACTCAGAGTATAGTTTCTGAATTACTACTATCAGAGGTTATTGTTACAGCCATTGAGTTTTAAAATAAATTCTAATTCATTCCTTTTTGAATTTTCACAGAATTCTTTATGTCTGCTTTTTTTTTTATGAATAAAGATCTTTTCTGCCTTTAGGGTAAACGATAACAAAAAATCTGTTCAGGATTTTGAGAAATGGTAAGCATAAAATCCAAATTATAGCAGTCCTTACTATAATAGCACTGAATAATCACCTCATTAGTAGTGATTATCCAGATATTAATAGAAGTTTCTGACCTACAGATTCCTTTTTGCAAATGTTTAGTATAATTGCAATGATGTGCTATGAAATGCAGCTATATGTTTTTTACTTTGCTTTAGTATCAAAGGAATGGGTTGTATGAAAGTTTATGAGTTATTGATGGTGTAAAATTTATTGGCTGTCAGGAATCTTGTTTTGAAGAACTGCAAGGCTCTTTTTACTTCTGGAATCATTTTGATGTGTTGTAAATAGAAACGTGTTTGTGGATGTGTGTCTTTCTTAATTATTTTCTTGGTTGTATTATTACATACTGAACAAAACCACATTCTGGAAATGAATATTATCCTTAAGAGTAACACTGCATTTCGGTGGTGAATGATTTTGCACATTATACAGAATCTGTGGTAACTTTGGTGGCATTATTTCAGAGTTTTCTCATCTCTGAAATTTTAAGTTACCCAATTGAGAGTCAGATTTCTTTTCCTCCCAGTTTCCACCACTTTCTTTTCAACCTCCCCACTTCAGTAATCCAAACTTGCCATTGCTAATTGCCGTGGTAAAAATAATTTGGTGAAGAAAATGAGCCAACATTTTGTCTACTAAAGATACTTTTGCCTTTTTTTATGGGCAATCATTTTCTTAACTGAAATAACAAGGCCATTCAACTGCATGCTTTTAAAATTGAGAGATAAAATTCAAAAGCAGCACAGTATTTATTAACTAAAAAAGTATTGCTTAATTCTTTATCCTCTACTTACAAAAGATGCTTTTTATTTGCCTAGGGCAATATTCTAATACATTTCCGTATCATGTTATTGAATGTCTGAATTAAGAAAGAAATTTATAAGAAAAAAATCCCTAATAGATAAAGTTCCTAATTATTGCATTTCTAATACATTTTAAACACATTATTTTCTAGAAGCAAAAGCCAAGAACCAAACCTTTATTCTTTGAAATCTGCTTAAAATAAATTGTTTTGTGAGTCAAATTAGTACTTTGGAAGGGGCCCTAGAATGATTACATCATACATATACCATAGAGTCATCCCATATTGGTAGAAATGAATACTTATTGTGTGAAAAGTGTTTTGGAAAAAATGTGTTAAAAAATGCATTTCAGAGAGATAGCTGGCAAAGCAACTTCGTATTATATAATCAGGACTTCTTAAATGCATTTTTATTCTACCTATTCTATCGTGTAAAATCTTAAAATGTTTCTTTGGAGAGCCAATTCATTACATATCCTTTTATGCCTTTATGTCCTTCCTTTGTACATAAGATGACGAGAATATCAAAGTTCTCTGAAAGGCCTGTTAGGGAGCATTATAAACATTGCCCTTGAGGTGGTTTCATTGAAGGTTAGGTAGCATTCTGCCAACTTTAGAAATCAATCTGGTTTAGAAAATCATCTCATGGCAGAGCAGTCGGTATTTATGACGACAGAATTCTCTGAGCTCCCCTTTCACACCTTCTGCTTCCTAGTTTCGTGTGACTTCCTTTTGGAGAAAACCTAGCAAGAATAAAGTTCAGTACAGGAAATCCAAATAATGAATTTTGATGAGGGGCTTTTAAAGAAGGACCAACGGTCTCTTCTGAAGGAAGACGTGTCTGGGCTGTTTTCAAACAGCATGGCACAGGCAGTTTGTTTGTTCATCAGGTGATACAAAAAATGTGGACAAATGCTGGCAGTCTTTCAGGGGCAATTAGCAAATACCAAGCTGTTTTAATTGTTCCATTTAAGCAAGGAAGAGATTACAAAGAAAGAAAAGATTACATTGCCAGAGGCGAGTCCACAAGGATAAGCCTTTCTGTATGTTTTGGTATTAGCAAACTGCTTGGAAAGCAGCTTCAGAACATTGGGGCCTATCTGCTACATACATTTATAAATGAATTGGAGACGTAGTTCTATTGATGCAGACAATTTGTCAGCAGTTAAGAATTAAGACTTTTGGCACACTAGTAATAAAACACAAGTTGTGTCCTCTGAAGTGGAAAGTTACAACATCGTGTCATTGATTTTCTGTCTCTTGTTGAGAAGAGACTGACTGAAGTCTTGGGAGTGCTGCAATTGAAACATCAGTTATCACAAAATACATTCAATTTCTCTAAGGGACAAGCATGCCGTTCCAGGTCTGGGTTTTCTTACTTATTTTGAATGCTTAAATATTCCTCTCTTAATTAAGTGAAAATGTGCTCAAGTATGCAAGTAAGCATGCAAAATTGAGATAGAACATTAATATTCCCACAAAGAAGCAAGACAGAAGCACAGGAAATGCCTCCTGTGTTGATTATTTAGAAGAGTATGGCAAGATGCACTTTGAATTATAGGTTTTTCTTAATGTTTTCTAGTTCTCTATCATTTTCACTTCTTTCTTCCTGGACATACTTTAAAACAAACACAAAGAACTACAGCAGAAAGACTACCGAACCCCAAACTCTGATTAGCCTGACAGTGTTCTTTATCTCAGGATTTTGATTTTTTTTTTAATTTATTTTAATTTATTTATTTGATTGCATTTTGGCCAGGGCCAGGTTTGAACCCACCACCCTCGGCATATGGGGCTGGCACCCTACTCGTTGAGCCACAGGCACCACCCAGGATTTTGATTTTTAATGAATGTAAGATTAAATGATTTTCCTTTGTACAGCAAATTTAAATTAGATATTGGGACTCATAGGCAGTATTACTACCTTCATTTTGATTATTGTGATGTTGTAAAATATTCTAATATTCAAGGGACGAATATGAGGATACTTCCAAAGAAAATGCATCCTTTCAATATATAGAAATGAATAACCAGGCTTTTATGATGCTCAATATGTTGCTGGAATTTAATAATTTTTATTAAATTTTGAAAAAAATCGAAACATTTGCAAAGAGAATCAAAACTTAGATATGATCTTCTATTTATTTCATTTTATATCTAAAGAAAAACGAGACCTTTCTAGATATTTGCTCTTGTCAGGAAATGGAAGATTGAGGGATCATTCAAAATATACATAGTCCTACCACTTAAATGACTTGCTGAATAAAGAAAAAACAAAGAACTATCCACCCACCCACTCAACTAACCAACCAACCAACCAGCAAATCAACCAAAGACCTTTGTGAAAACATTGGAATGATTATTTACTGACTGTGTGAACTTTATGCAAGGAAGTTCAACCTTAGAATCCCAGTTTCTTCATCTCTGAAAGAGAAATAAAAATTCTAATAGAATATACCTCCATGAGGCATTATGAGCATTAAATGAGTTAAGATATTTGAAGTAAATTATGTGCATAGTTTGTGGTACGGACTGGATGTTTGTAGCCCTAAAAAATCTTATGTTGAAGCGTTAACCCCTCGATGTTATGGTATTTGGAGATGGGACCTTTGTGAGGCAATTAGGGTTAGATGAGGTCATGAGGTAGGGCCCTCATGAGCAGATAAGTGCTCTTATAAGAGAAGACACTGAAGAGGTTGGTATCTCTCTTTCTTCCCTGTACACGCAGAGCAGTCATATTAACACACAGGGAAATGGCTGCCACCTACAAGCCAAGAGAAGAGCATTGAGAATGAAACACGTCTGTCACTTTGATCCTGTAATTGCTGCCTTTAGAACTGTGGAAAATAAATTCCCATGGGTTAAGCCACCCAGTCTATGATATTTTGTTATGGCAGCCTGAGTAGAATAAGTGTATTATCTATGATGATGATAACGATGACGGTGGTGATGAGGATGATGATCATGATCATGGAAAAATGGTTATCAAGACTATATGAAAGCCCTAGTCTCCATTTTCCCTTGATTGATTCCCATTATATTAATTAACAATACAATACAATATTCTCTAAAGAGAGATGCCTCCTTATTTACTCTTCTCACTTCCACAATGTATAACATAATTTCTCCCCACTATAGATGCTAAAATTATAAATAAAAATCTGACTTTGTGCTAACTTGAAAATTTGATTACCTTTTATTAGATAAGCCTCCTTTACTGTCTATGCCACAGCCTTTTTCTCTTTCTCCTCTGTTATTATCATTGCCATGTTCTCATATGTCTTGTAAATTAATTTTACATCACATTTTATTGAAAAAGAGTCTGAGCATATTTTCTATGTGTGAATAGTATGTTGTACGTTAACCTACTTGGTTGAAAAATAGATGCCTGCTCCTTGATCAGAGCCAAGTGGAAGGAACTGTGGTCATCTGGATAAGGATGCGTGGCAGTGCCATATCCAGGCCTTGGCTTATCAAACATTTATTCTTTGGATGATTTTATTCTTCTTGCAAGGATGATTAAATTTAAATAATGGAAGAATAAATATTTTAAATATTTCATTAGCTCCTTGCTGTACAAATGGTAGAAATTAAAAAGCTATATCCTACCTAAAGTATAGGTGTGGCAGAAGCAATCAAAAATAAACAAATGAGCATGCATATATATGCACCTTACTTATATATAATATGATAGTAGATGATGGAAACTGACATTTTTGTTTCAAACTCCAATTATGGCTAAAATCAAATACTCAATTTCATTTGCTCTTGCTTTCCTATTTTCTAACACCTACTCAGTCGAACAATGTTGTGGGTTAAGAAAGAGCACATGAGGAGATTCTGGACTGAGTTCTCACCAAAGGATATTTAACTAACAGTTGGCAGTTCATTCACAGCAACAACAGCCACAGCAATCACTAGGGTAATGTTTATTGGAGGTTTTCTGATGACCAAAGCACAGTGAAGGTTATGGACATTCAGTTTTCATAATGGTTCAATGATATTATCCCCTTTTACAGATAAGGAACCTAAGGTGAAGAGAGACTGAGTAAATTGTCCAAGTTCACACAGATTACTAACTTATTTGAACCTGGACTTGTGTGCTCGTAAATCCTATCCACAAAGAGCATGTTGTCTAATAGATGAGGTAAAATACACACGCAAAAAGATGCCCCAAGGAATCCAGGGATTTTGTTTATTGGCTTCCCCATGCTTGAAATAGCGCCATCCAGGCCACTTAGGACTAGGAATACTATATTGGAGATCAATATTCTTTTCTTTCCTTTTTTTCCCTTTGAGACAGAATTTCACTCTGTGGCCCTCAATAGAGTGCTGTTGTGTCATCATAGCTGACAACAATCTCAAACTCTTGGGATTAAGCCATTGTCTTGCTTCAGTTTCCCAAGTAGCTGGGACTACAGGCTCCTGTTACAATTCCAGCCTTTTTTTTTTCAGTAGAGACAGTGTCTTCACTCTTGCTCAAGCTGGTCTTGAACTCCTGAGCTCAAGCCATCCACCTGCCTCAGCCTCCCAGAGTGCTAGTATTACAGGTGTAAGCCATCATGCTTGGCCAGAGAGCAACATTCTTCTTATCTTTCTTTTCAGATACACATTAAATATAGCATTAGAAAATAAATGGGAAATATATGTTTGGTAAAATCTGTGAATTATATATATAAATTATGATGGCTTCTAAACAAATCTCAAAGTAGAGAGGCATTATAGGATAGTGATTAAGAGCACAATCTTAGAAGTCATTCTGCTGTTTGTTAGCTGTGAAACCTTGGGCAAGTTACTTATCTTCTGTGGGGAATAAGTTTTCTAACCTGTAAAATAGGTATGTTAATAGCACTTACTCATAGAATTGTTATAGAATTAAATGAAGTGATAATAATTATAAAACAGTCAGCATAATACTTGGCATATAGGTACTCAAAAGTTGTTATATTATCTTTACCTCTATACAGGATATAGGAAACACAGAATCTTGGGTTTTTCTTAGTGTTTCTTCTGAAGTTATGTTTTCTTGTAGTAGCTTAATAGTTTCAGGTCTTACATTTAAGTCTTTAATGCATTTTTGTATATGGTGAGAGATTTTTGTATATGTGAGAGATAAGAGATTTTTGTATATGATGAGAGATTTTGTATATGTTTATTTTTGTACATGGTGAGAGATAAGAGTCAATTTTCTTCTTCTGCATGTGGACATCCACTTTTCCTGATACCAGGCATTAGACTGCTTTTTCTACCAAGTGTGTTCTTGGTACATTTGTTGAAAATCTGTTGGCTATGTACGGGTTGATTCTAGACTTTTTTATTCTGTTCCATTGTGCCCGTGTGTATGTCCATACCATGCTGTTTTTACTCTGGCTTTGTAGTATACGCTTCTGAGTGTGAAGTTTCCAGCTTCATTCTTTTTTACTCAAAATTGCTTTGGCTATTTGGAGTCTTTCACGGTTCCAACAATCTTAAAGGATTTTTTTCTCCCTATTTTTGTAAAGATTATCTTTGATAGGCTGACAGTGATTATATTGAATTTTTAGATGACTCTGGGTAGTATTGATATTATAACTATTGATTCTTCCAATCTATGAACATGGGACATCTTTCCATTTATTTGTGTCTTCTTCAGTTTCTTTCATCAATATCTTTTTACTACAGAGAGCTTTTACCTCCATGGTTAAAGTTATTCTTACACATTTTATTTCTTGTTGGTATTGTAAACAGGATTTTTATTTTGATTTCTATTTCAGATGGTGCATTATTAGTGTTTGCAAATGATACTGATTGTTGTATTCCATTTTATGTCCTTCAGCTTTACTGAATTCATTTATTACTTCTATCGGGCTTTTTTTTTCTTTGGTAACTTCTGTCAGTGCCGCTATGTCGCCAGTGCCGCACGCAGGAAACAGCAGGTCCGCGGACTGATGAATGCACAGGCTCCGCAGAGGTGCAGGAGAGCCCAGTAATCTGCGTAGTGGCTGCAGGAACCCCTGCGCTCCCTTTGCAGCAGCTATTTATTGAAACGCTATGTAACAGGTGTGGGGAGGCCCGTGTACAAGGACTATGTGCTTAATGATCACTACGCGCCTTTCCCCCAGCCTCTACTCCCGCCCCTATGCACACCAAAGTTCAAGGTCCTACGCCTGCTTACTAATGAGCCACCAATCCTCAGACCACTGGATGGCTCCAGGGCTTGTCTCCAGGCTGCAAAAACAGCTCCTTACCAGCCAGCAGATTGTCCAGCTCTCAGCGTTTCGCTCAAGAACCGGTAAGTGTTCCTATAAGGGCGATGGTGGGTCTACTACAGTCTACTACAAAATTCTTTAAAGTTCTCTCTCTATAAGATTGTGTTGCCTGCAGAGACAATTTGACTTGTTTCCAATTTGGATACCTTTTATTTCTTTCTCTTGCCTAAATCCTCTGGCTAGGATTTCCAGTACTATATTAAGTAGAAGTGGTGAAAGTGATCATTCTTGTCTTATTTCAGATATCAGAGGGAAAGCTTTCAACTTTTTCTCATTCAGTGTGATGTTAGCTGTGTGTTTCATTATGTTAAGGTAACCAATGTGCCTAATTTGTTGAGAGCTTTTAATCACGAACAGATAGTGGAGTTTGTCAATTGGCATCTATTGAAGTGAAGATATGATTCTTGGTCTTTATTACCTTAAGGTGATAATGTCATTTTGTTGAGGATGTTTGCATCTATATTCATCAAGGATATTGGCATGTAATTGCCTCCCTCCCTCCATCCATTCCTCCCTTCCTTCCTTCCTCCTTCCTCCCTCCCTCCCTCCCTCCCTTCCTTTCTTCCCCCTCCTTCCCACCCTTCCTTCCTACTTCCTCCCCCCTTCCTTCCTTCCTTCCTCCTTCCTCCCTCCCTCCCTCCCTCCCTTCCTTCCTTCCCCCTCCTTCCCTCCCTTCCT
>CAUYPK010143581.1:0-70137 GCA_963574355.1 Loris lydekkerianus
CCTCTTCAGCTCAGCCGCGACTCTTGGACTGAGCTGAAGCACTGCCCCCTCAAGCAGAGGGCAGAAGACGACTGGAGACTACGTGCATTTGATTAGGTGTGTGCGCACCGAATCAAATAACCTGTATGACCCGAGTATAAGCCGAGTTCGGGTTTTTCGGCACAAATTTTGTGCCAAAAAATCTCGGCTTATACTTGAGTATATTCGGTACCTAAAGGGAGAATTTGCAGGATCCCTGTGACAAGGTGGAGCCTCTTACAAATAAAGGTATAAGCTTTAGTGCCGGAATGTGTGTAGTCAATTTTGACTATTGCTAGATCTGTTAAAGTTACTGTTTATTTCTCAGCAATGTTCCAGAAGGTTGAAGTTTCTAAGTACGTTGACTATGAATGAGATATGATCATATGTTAAAAATATATATATATTTTTCTATATGTATGTTCTATAATAATGTAAAATGTCTGTAATTGCCAAAAAGCAAGTTTTTAAAAGTTTTTAAGTCTTTTGGCATGTTGCTTTCTCATTGTCTCTAAGTTAAACCCCAAAGTATAAGCTCAGTGAAAACTTATTACCTCTGGAAATATTTCCTGTCAAAATAAAGCACGTGTAAAAGTAAAAATTTCTGGAGTGAAAAAAGCTTGATAGCTATGAAAATAATTAAAGAGTTTTGGCTATTAAAAAGTGTCACATTAATTGTTCATTCAAAGTTCTCACGATTGGGAACTTAATTTACTGATGTTTATCTCCAGCTAATTTTTAGGTTTAAAATAAACTTCACAAAAACAAGAGTCATCTGGTTAGAAAACAAAAACCGTGCAGCTACTCTGTCGTTCTTCAAATATGTGGTGCCCATAATGTCAGCAGTGGAACAGAATGAGAGAGTAGGCACGGGAAGGTGTGGGTAACGGACCTTAAGTCACAGGTCTGATTCCCCTGGGGATGAAATTGGCCTTCGCACAGGAAACCCAAAACAGAAAAGCTCCAACAAAGGGATGGGACATTCCATACTCAGGGAACATCCCTAAATTCCTAGGCTTCTCATAAAAGGCCGTTTGTCCAAGGGGGAGTGGGTGAGAGTCTTGAAATTCAAGGAGCATTTGGTGGTTGGGGAAGCCCAAGCAGCTTCCGTGCTAACAGAGTAAAATGCGTGTGTGGCAGACCACACCAGAAATCTCTAGTCCCCTTGCAAAGATAAGTTGCGGAAGTGGCAGACTTCATGGTAGCTGAAAATTAGTGTTCAGCTAAAAATTGGAAGACTAGAAATACTTGCACTTACAATGAGTAGGCAAAGAGTAGCCTATCTTGTCCATCATATTAAGTTTTTAAATTATTATTGTTACTGTCATAAAAGTTATGTACAAGGAACCATTACAATTCAATGTAATTGCATGCAGTTTTAAAATAATTTAATTATATCTAGTTTCTCTAGTTAAAAAGAACAATGTTTGTCATGACCCTGAATATGGAAGGAAAATGAAAAACAAAACAAGACACAACAACCCCCTAATAAGTTAACAGTAATCTGGTTTATCTTCTGCTTCAAGAGTTATTTTAGAGTTACTTAAAGAGTACAAAATTAAATTTGTGATATGTGAAGTTCAAGACTTAGCTAGACTAGCTTACAACAGCATGAAAACATACTGTTCCCACAGAATTTGTTGTACAGTCAAGCATGTTTGCTCTCCCACGTTTATCATAATTTCTTCTCCTTCTTTGTCCTCATTTTAAGTTGCTCTCTGTAAATTTTCGACCTGCTTCTGACCCTGTGCTTTGGTTCACTCTCTTTTTGCCGTCCCTCTCAAATACAGTGTTTCATGAAAGGAAGATTTGGGGTCTGTTTGGGATTGTGGACAGAGTACTAGTCAATTTCTTGTCATATGTTGTTGAATTTAAACTTAAGGTAGAACATCAATGTTACCAATCACTAGTCATCTGCCTACAAAAGATTTACCGTGGAAGAGGCAAAGCTCATGAGACGTCCGCGTAAATGCTGCTGAGACTACAGTCAGCAACCATTCCTCCAACCACACACAGAAATGCAATGTGGGGCAGCTCAAGACGCCTTCATGTGTTGCCAAAAAGCCTAATAGTCTGAAATTTTGATTTTTTAAACCACAACGGTGGACCTGTAGAAAGTAGAACCTCTGCAAGTTGACCACCCGAGGAACTGTAACAACCTGTCAACATGTTCTGGGGTCCACATAAGAAACCAGGCCTACTGTACTGACGTCTACCTAGGGTGCAAGTCTGATCTATGAAAATTAGGTCAACGTAGGGAGGTGGTCTGTGTAGGGAGGGGGTCTGCTATGGAGGTTCTGCTGCAGTTCTTTTTATTCTTCATGGGAACGACGTCAGTGTATATAATATGTATTAAATACTACATAGAACACTATCCATAAATTATATACAAATAGGCTTTAAAGAATATAAAAAGAATGATATAATAAAGAACATGCTTATTCCTTATTTTTTCCTAACTAATTTTTTCTTAACAATTGTTATGTATCAGGTAATTCAGAAATATCCAGAATCATTAGCTTTTTAATCATTTCTTTTGTTATCTTAAATGAATAATAGACAAATAGGCTTTGCTTCCTAGCATAGGGTCTTAGAAGGTTGAACTCATTAAAAATCAGTAAATTCAAAAGGAGTCAGTTCAGGGTACTTAGCATAATATATTTGAAGTGTATATTTATTCCCTGCACCTTCCTCTTATCATTAGACTTGCAGCAATTATGTAGCTCCTCTCCATAGCCTCAATAATAAAGAGATTTCCAGTTGGAACGTATAGTTCTGTTTTCATAAGTATCTATTAGAGACCAATTTATAAACCCTGTGATGTAGGAAATATTTGTGAACAAAAGTGCCAGTGTCATTGGGAAGACCCAAATGAAAGAGGGTCTTATCTTGAGCAGTTTGCCAGTTTAAGACCTGCCTTTCACAATTGCATTTGACCCATTAGTCCTATTTTGAGTTACCAGATGAAAATAAGGTTTCCCTTCAAGTGGTGGTTGCCGGGGCAACTGGTACTGACGCCAAAAGATGAATACTCTACCCCCTTAGTATAATGCCTACTTTGTGAGCTAAATAAAGCCCTAAATTGTAGAGAAGGAAGTCGTATAAATGTGAAATATCAGGAAAGAAACAGTAACAGGAATATTAGAGGTGTGGGAATAAAAGAATTATTATCAGCCTTTTTTCCATAACTGCCTGGCATTTTGGACAAATGTCCTCATCTCTCGGGCACGCTGTATTTCCACCTGCCATAGCTAGAAAATTAGCATTATTCACTGGGGCAAAACTTCCTTTGGTAACAAGAACTTATGCCATTTAGTTCTTAGTGAATTTTGAAAAAGTAGAAGTGAGATTTTGATGGAATTGCCCTGGAGAAATATTTATCAAATTTTGTAGCTTAGATTTTTCTCACATAAATATTTTGTGCCATTACAATTTCTTAATACTATCTGGAAACCTTGTAGTGGAGAGGGCCAGTTATTTCCAACTCTATTTCAGTCATGGATTGTTTTATGAGCATGTTGGTTTAATGAGAGAGAATTCATACAGGATGTGTTATAAAACTGTTCATAATTTCTTCAGCCAAATTGTGCTTAATATATCCATTGCTCTGATTGCAAAAAGAGTTTTTAAAAAATTTCTTTACTGTGTCCTAGGCGGTGCTGGTCTAGAAGGGTGAGTCTCTTCTTTCCTGGCAGCTGCTATGTGGCAAGTGCTCTGACTGTCTGCAAGGAGCTCACAGACTGATTGGGAAAATCAACGTAACATCAAGTCATTACAGATAAATATATGATGAACTATAATCAAGGCATAAACTTGATGTTATAGGAAGAGAAAAAAAGAAATATACTCACTGAAAAAGTCAGATTTAGCTTGCAGGATGAGTTGGGGTTTGTAGGGCATGTGGGGAGCATCTGCCTGCGGCAACCTCCCCTCCTTGGGTGTCAAGGCCCGTGCAGCTGGTCTGTTATGTTGCATCTTTTTCTCCTTCCTTTCCACTTGAAGAACTAATTTGTTGGTGAAGGAAGATAAATTAGCTAGAAGAAGATTCTCCTTTCTACCATAGGGATTCCAGAATATAGGTTTCTTTAGACGAGATTTTGCAAATACATCCACGTGAACATTTTTAATATTTTTCAAGATGATGAAAAGAGGAATGGACTCTGCAGGCACGACTAGAAATGGCCTTAGCAGGAAAATACCAACTCTGCATTTCCGGTGTCCCAGGACTGACTGAACTCCAAATGAACCCTCTTACCCTGGTAAGAACCTGCTTATCAGACTTTATACCCTGGTACTCTTGACCCTAGAGATGTGGTTCATGAAGCACAGACACAGAAGAATGAAGAGGACAGCTGAGGAACTGCTGTGATCAGGGGCCTGGTTTATGAGATTGGAAAAGTCCACTTTAGAACAGTTTGTGTGCACCCTAAGAAATTTGGACTTTGTCCTCCAGGCAAGGGGCCAGCACATTTTGCAACAAGAAAAGAGGGGGGATCTTTTTTTTTTTTTTTTTTTTTTTTAAGGAGAGTAATTCTAGTAGAAATACAGGGAATGAAGTGGGGTTGGGTTTTTAAGAAAGAGACTGAAGTTAGAGGCATAAACTTAGGCGTTACTAATTTATAAATAATGATTCAAGCTGCGGGAATGGATGGGAAACATATAAAAGAATTCACCTAGGAAGACGGGAGAAGTCTGTGAAGCTGTGTGATTGAAGAGGAGGGGGAAGCAAACAGACAAGACCTTGAAGGAGTGCTTATAGAGTGAGAGAGGATCGGGAGAGTAAAAGAGAAACAAGGTGGGTGGTGCCTGTGGCTCAAAGGAGTAGGTGCTGGCCCCATATGCCGGAGGTGGCAGGTTCAAACCCAGCCCCGGCCAGAAACTGCAAAAAAAAAAAAAAAAAGAGAGAGATGAGGAGATCATTTTGAGGTAGAGGTGGTGACAAGCAGTGCCAGATGCTACCAAGGGGTCAGGAGGGTGGACTTGGAAAAGCACCACAGATTGGACAATTAGATCTTTGCAACCTTAGTCTATCTGGTTCACTTTCTCATCTTCTTTGTTAGGGGGGGGAAGAAAGCCAACCTGTTAGTAATGGGGTAAAGGGTTCTTTGGAAAGCAGGGAAGGAAAATAGTAGAGTAGCAGATTTTTCTTTGGAGGGAAAAAAACAGATTACGGTAAAATGAAACAAATTTTGTGGGAGTCAAGGCGTCCCTAGTCACAAAATTGCAGGTCTGAATGTTACTGGTGGTTTAAATGGTACCACGACAGGCCGAGACTCACTACTCCAAAAAGGTGGCTATTTTAATTGCTTGTATAGAATCCTAATTATGAGCTAATAAGAAGAGGTATTAAAACTAGCACCCCACTGATTTAATTTGGAGACAGACACTGATACACGTTATTAGCTATTACTATTTCTAAGTGTCTTCTTTCAACTCCTCTTACAACCAATGATTTCACAATTGGTTCTTAGTTTTGAAAGTGGAACTGCTGGAATAAAGAAAGAAATACCGCTTCTGATGTTTTAGTTTCTAAGGCATCAGAATCCCATGTTTCTCCCACTGGGTTTGGAAAGCACGATTAACTTAAATTTTTAGGTTTAATTTCTTCCTTTGGGCCATTACATATGAATGCCAGCTGCCCTCTGCCAAGCGAAATCTAGGACAGTTATCTCCACCCCACCCTCTTCTGAGCAGCAGGGTCACGGGGGGTGAGAAATGATACATTTCTGGTCATGTATGAAGCATCTTTTTTAGTAATTACCCTCTTCTGTGTTTCACAATGAGAAATGGTACACGATAAACATGTCACATCTGTGCCCCGCATGGGGCCACCTCAGGGAAGCCTGCTGTGGGTTATGCCCAAGGCAGGAGGACTTGGTCTTCAGGTAGACCAGCTGCACGGCTGGTGGCTTCTGTTATTTTGGTCTGAAGTCTTGATAACAGTAACAGATACACCCTTTCTTTGTGTCAGTCCTTTCTTTTCATTGATTGAAAGATGTCGATATGGTGTGTGGCAGAGTTAGCAGAAAAAGTCCTGGAGTAGGAAGGAGTCCTGGGCTCTGGTGCTGACTGGGGCTCGTATTAACTCTGTAACCGACTGCCCTTCCAGCTCACTGCAGCTGAATGTCCTCATCTATAAAATAAAGGTAGTCATGGCACCCTGATGGCCTCATGGAACAGCGGTGAGGGCCTGAGGTGGGCGCACCTGGACAAACCACCTGAAGAGGTGTGTTATTGTCATGAAATCAGAAGTATACCTTTCCAACATTGTAGGACAAGAGCTGTTGAGGTATTTATACACAAAAATGCTTTTTAATACAAAGAGTCTGTATCTCTAATCCACAACTTAGAAATTATGTTAATTTCTACCTAAATTCAGTAATAGTTTCATTTCTACTTTTTTTTTTTTTTGAGACAGAATCTCACTTTGTCATCCTTGGTAGAGTGCTTATGGCATCCTAGCTCACAGCAACCTCAAACTCCTGGCCTTAAGCGATTCTCTTGCCTCAGCCTCCCAAGTAGCTGGGACTACAGGCACCCACCACAACACCTGGCTATTTTTAGAGACAAGGTCTCACTCTGGCTCAGGCTGGTCTCGAACCTTGTGAGATCAGGCAACCCCCCACCTGGGCCTTCCAAGTACTGGGATGCAGGTGTGAGTTGCTGCACGTGGCTATTTCTGCTTTTTCACTATGACTTTTTATAAAGCTCATTGAAAAGTGCAGAAAATAATAGATACTATTGTCCCTTCCTCTTATGTAAAATGGTGCCACCATCTTGCCATATTTCCTTCATATTTTCTTATGAAAAGCAAAGTTTACAGATGCTTCTGAAGCCCCTCTTTCCACCCCATTTCCTTCTTTTCCTTTCTGATAGTATCATTACCTTTCAGCTGGTATCTATCTGCCCCGCACATTTATGTTTTTGTACTTTTCTTATACATGAATTTTCCCATAAACTCCATATATGTAACACACACAGAGCACATACACATGTTTCAGCCAACACAACAGACCGTGTGCTACATATATGACAGTGGTCTCATAAGATTAGGTCATATTTTTAACCATACCTTTTCTGTGTCGAGGTAGGTTAAGAGAGGCACATTATCTTACAGCCACCTGTAGTACTTAGTATAGTAACTTGGTTCCCACGTTAGTAGCCTAGGAGCAGTCGGCTCTCCCGTGGAGCCCAGGCGTGTAGGGGACGTGCTGTCTACGTTTATATAAGGAAACTCTGTGACGGTCACTCAAAGAAATCCTCAAATGGTGCATTTCTCAGAATGTATCTCTGTCATTAAACTATCCATGACTGTGATTATAATATATACAAACATAAACACTTGTTTTGGGAGGACTAAAACTTGTACTTAAATTTTTTTCATTCCAACATAATGTTTTGAGGAGCTGGGTGGGGTGGATCACTTCTCCCCATCCTGCTATTCTGAAGGCTGAAATGGACAGATTAATGGAGGTGAAGAGTTCAAGGACCGCCTGAGAAATGTAGAGAGAATCCATCTCTAAAAAATAGAAAAGAAAGAAAAACTATTTTTTTTTAAGTGAGATAAAATAATGTATTGAGGTTTATCCATATTCATACACAAGTTTTTGTTTATTTTAACTTGAGAAGAGAATGTGGCCTATTATTATAAATTGTTGCTCAGAAGATAAATCTGTACAAATATGCAATAGACCAATTTGGAAAAACCAAATAAATTGGAGGGAATGTATAGCCTATGATTCGGCCATTTTATTTCTTTGTGTAATCTTTAGAAACCCTCACACATGTACTCCAAAGGTGTTTGCAGGGTTGTTCATAGAAATGTCTTTAATAGTGACAACATGGAAGTAATCGAAGTGTCCTACACTAAAGAAATGGACAAAGAGTGAATATTAGACAGCAGCTAAAATGGTTTTGTTTTGTTTTGTTTTTTCAAGCAGAGTCTCCCTCTGTAGCCCTGGCTGGAGTGCAGGGTCGTCATTACAGCTTTCTGCAACCTCAAACTCCTGGGCTCAAGAAATCCTTCTGCATTAGCCTTCTAAGTAGCTAGAACCGCAGTCCATGCCACTATGCCCTGCTAATTTTTTCTGTTGTGTTTTTGAGACTAAGTCTCGCTTTCTCACCCTCGGTAGAGTGCTGTGGCTTCATAGTTTGCAGCAACCTCAAACTCTTGGGCTCAAACGATCTTCTTGCCTTAGCTTCCTGAGTGCTGGGAATATAGGTGCTAACTATAACCCCTGGCTGTTTTTAGAGATGGAGTCTTGCTCTTGCTCAGGCTGATCTTCAACGCTTGAGCTCAGGCGAGCACTTGGCTTCCCAGAGCGCTAGGATTATAGACATGAGCCACTACCCCTGGCCCTTGTTTCTGTTTTTGATAGCAACAGGGTCTCACTCTCACTGACACTTGAATTCCTGATCCTGAGTGATCCTCCTACCTTGGGCTCCCAGAGTGTTAGAATTATAGGTATGAGCTACTATGCCCAGCCTAAATAACATTTTAATAAAGTGAACTATGGTGATCTTAGGAAAATTATCAAACTATTACCTACTTAAAAATCTACAAAGAATACTTGATAAAATATGTATGTGAAAAAATTTAAATATTATACACTTTATAAAGCAAGGTATTGTTACATAATCTGTTTCTTATTTAGGTGAATGTATTGAGCTTGTGTTAGATAATTACAGAAGAATAACAAGATGGCTTCAATGGAGTCACAGCCTTGTAAATAACTAAGATTCATTTTGCAAATGTTCACCAGTGTTTTTATGTAATGCTGAGTGGCAACTCTTTATTCTATTAGTGAGTCACAATCAAAAGGTTTTTAAATTAGTGTTATCCAAGGGTTCTCTGCTTTAACAAAATCTGGCGTATTAAAAGATGGACTTAATAATATATAGCAAATTGGAAATTTCCTAAATTAGAAGTATAGTTGGATTTACAATGTCATAGGAACACTCACAGTTTCTTAAACATGACTCAGTACCCAAAATTTATTTTTTCAAAGCTTCAAGAATACATTTTCTACATATATATATAAAAAAAAGGTACATTCACAGTTTGAAAGGTAATAATTTTAGGTCTAAATAGTTATTGACACTGTAATACGACATACTAATACTTGTAGTGATGAGTTCTTTAGAAGTCAAGGGTAACTGGGTCTCTACTCACCCTTCCAAAATCTGGCATTTACTTGCAGTCAATTGTAGTATCATTCTTTATTTTTTATTTATTTATTTATTTATTTTTATTAAATCATAGCTGTGTACATTAATGTGGTCATGGGGCACCATACACTACTCTCACATCCTGCTGTGTTTGTCACTTCCAAGTCGGGTGATATTCTTCTAATTCATTCTATAATAGTGTAAAGTTATACGTGAGGTGATCGTTAAAGCCAAGCGGGGTTTAGTTTTGTGATTTCATTCTACTCAAGAATCATTGAAAAACCTTTGCCCTGTGATATAGCAGTTCAACAATTATCGATTCTGCAGTTTTAATAGAGTGTATTTGTTTAAACTGGTCATTCAGAGTGTTTATTTATGTTTTATATCTTACCAATTGTATATTTCTAGGTTTCATTTGAACGGTGGAGGTAGCAAGCAGGTTGCAGGAGAGGAGAGAAGGGCCATGTGGAAATCAGAGAACCCAGAAGCCCATAGCAGGTCACAACTTTATTTCCATAGCTGCTTCTGCTGAAAATTGGAATACAAATTCTAGTTTTATTCCTAGAGGAGCCCTTTTCTCTAAACCCTGCAAAGAAAGCAGCTGAGGGTGGTAAAGCAAACTGTAATTCAAAATGAATTCCAGTATCAGAAAACTGAGAAGGAATTAGGATAAAATTCCCTAGATGTCTGAAAAGTCAACAAGGCAGCAATGACGAAGAAATATTTGATGCCGACAGCAAAGAGAATAAAACAAAATAAATTAGAGTTCTAAGACATGAATGAAGTTAATGCGGTTTTACATTGATGTTTGTTACAATTGGAAACATTTTATTAGCTGTGGGTCTCACCTGTTAATGTTGTTTTATGAAGGTGCTCCTCTATTTCAGTGTTAATTGAGGTATAATTGACAAATGTATATGTGAGCTTGATTATGGTGCTATTTCATTGTATGCACATATCAAAACATTAAGTGGTGCACTGTTAGTAGAGGTTCTTGGTAAAGCAAGATCCCTTTAAAATAATCCCATTTAAGTGTAACCTGGCTTATTGTACCCTCAGTGAATCCCCAACAATAAAAAAAAGAAAAAAAAATCCCTTTCAAGTGTATTCCTTGATGTTTGCTATTGATTTCTGCACAACGCGTAATCAAGTCAGTATTTTCAGAATAAAGTTATTCTTTGTTTTAAAACCAAAATACGTAAAGCACCACAGAATTAATATATTTAGGGTTTTTTTGCTTATATTACAACATTGAAAGATTCCAGGCATTATATAAACATGTTGACAAGAGTTTAAATAAAAGAGAATGAATGTTGCACAAAGACTTGGAAATAGACTTGTGTTTTTCTAAGGATGTATTATAAGTGAAAAGGCAGAATGTAGTTCACAGTTAGAGAGCATATTGATTTCTTATTGGAAGTGCCAGGAAGTGCCCATCCTAAAGCTGTTTGGCTGAAGCTTATAGAGAAGAGTGGCCTGTTGGAAAAGCTAGAGGTAAGGTGGTAGATGAATAGTCAGAAATCTAAATTTAGGAATGAAACTAGGTGGGAACTAGGACATTAGATTCAGATTCACTTTCAGGGGGTAGTTTTTATAGAAAGGGAGGGGTCAGTGAGGGACCTTCCTCCCTCACTGGGGGAGCAGCAGTGAGGAAGGAAGAGGGTGGGGGTGGGGCTGCTCTCGCTGAATGGGCCTGGGGAGGGTGTTTGGCACACCTGTTGTATGTGGGACTTAGCCACAAGAGGGACTCCACCTAACTAAATCAGATACATATTTTGACCTGGTTGTAACCTCACATGAACCTGAAATAAATTCACTTTAAAAAAAAAAAATAGAGTGGGAAAGGAAACAGTTTGCCCTAGTCTTGGTTGTGGTGTGAAATACTGGTTATTGGAGGACTGCTCAGGTTCAAGTCAGTGCTTCAATGCTGGCAAACTGTCATTTAGAGATTCAGAATTTGCTCCGGTGAACAAAAAGGGATTTAAACAAGTCCTTTATTCATATCAACTGAGCAAGACCTTGCTTCCCTCGACCTGTGGAATTGATCATTTAGGTCAAATTTTTTTTTCTTTACATTATCCTACTTGGCTGCTTATATCATGAAGTTAATTAGAAGGTTGCCAAATCCACCGCTTCATTGCAAGCTATATAATATCACAATTGAGTGGGGGAGAGACGAGGATTGGTGTGCTCCCTTCCCACCTATGGGCACAATGTAAGTGAGGGTATATGGTGTGCTTCTTGGTGTGAGACACAACTACACAGGGATCTTACCTAACAAACACTCACACTGCAACCTCATATAGTTAGTACCCGCATGTTAATCGGGGGGGTGGTGAAATATATATATATATATATATATTTATCTATCTCACAGGGGATAAAGGATGGCTGTATTAATCTCAAGAATTTATAATTGTTCACCTGCAGTTTTATTTAACATAAGAATCCTTTATCCATGTAATTTTTGTTCTTATCTCCTTGGTTTTGTGTAATGTTGAGATGAAATGACTAATTTGAACCTTGGTTAGTTTGAAAATTGAGCATAGTGCAGGTCAGGCTTAAGTACCCTACTTTCTAATATTAATTACTTACACTATTAGATTAAACTGTGGGCAAAATGGTTAACACTTGCTGAACCGATGTTTCAGGCCTCATTCTTTCCATGCAACACAGTTTACCTTTCATGCATTCAAAAGTCCTATGTTTTAGCTTATTTTTGTGTTTAGGCATCATTATTATTATTCCAGTCTTACATGTGCAGGCAGCTCACACAGCTAGTAACTGACAAAACTGAGAGGCAAACCTTCTGTCTGGTTTCAGGAGTGTCCACTTTTAAAACAGTATCCTATTCTGTGGTTCTTAACCACAGAGCCAATTGCTAGATGTGTCATAGGCAATTTCCCTCATAATAGTAAAATCGTACATTAAAAAAACTAATGCTCACAAATAACTTTTAAACTTAAATTCTAGCAGGTAAAAGATTATTCCTAAAGCAGCGCCCCATTCATTCCCTGTGATCCTGTATGCGTTCTTGAGAGGCAAAGGAGAGGCGGAGCTGCAGTCAGTCCTCAGGGAACCTTTCTCAAAGCACCGGCAGGTCAAGGGTCTTCCGCCATCCATCACAAGGCCACTTTGAAAGATTGAGAACAGCTGAGCAAAACCCTCCGCAAGACATCTGTGAAAGGTTTTCTAAGTAATGAAAAAGTGTTAATATTACCTAGACTCATCAGATCTCCTGTATGTTTAGGATAAAAATCAAATTGTTTTCACTCTATGACATGTGACTACATCACCGCTTACTGAACAACAGCAACCATGAAATTTCCAGGTGGGACTTTCACTACAGAAATAGCAGGGGACGTTTTCTCTAGCTTGAGTTACTAAAATGACTCTGACAGATTAATGAATTGTGTCTAGTCCATCTTTTGTAGGAGAGACTATTTGTTAAATACCAGCTCAAGGTAAAAGAATGTTTAATTATAGCCTTCTATGCATGAAGAGTTTTTAAAGCAATTTTTTTTTTTTTTTCACAGTTGTGCAGAGTTTTTCTGAAACCTCACATAATGTTTTAGGCTTTTTATTCAAACTTCAGACCCTGTGAAATAAACTCCATTTTATCTCAAAAATGCTCCTTTAGACCATTTTCTGTTTTATTTCTGAAAATAACCAAATGCTATTATGATAGCAATTTTGCAGGAAAAACAACTGTCAAAAATGAATAACAAATTGGGAAATTTTGTAAATGGGTAGAATTATAAATTCTACAGCTTAGAATTTGTACTGTGCTTCATGCATATGAAAAAATGTGAGTATTGTGGGCTGGTTTTTAATGTGATCAATACACTATTACATCATTACTAATGATCAATACTGTTATTAATACATGAGCCTTTCTCCTCCTCTCCATCCCTGCCATCAGTGTATTCACCATTACAGAGAATATTCAACTAAATGGTTAACTTTTTTTCTATAATACATTAGAATTATAGGATAAGTCAAGCAAATACAGACTATTTACTTGGTCTTATAATTTGTACCTATTGTGCTAGAACAAACACCCTTTCAGAGCAAAGTTAACTTTTATGAACAAATAATTTTTCAGTAAAGATACATTATGAGGGTGAGGTTGAGTAAAGATAGAATACAGAAATATTTGTAGCAATATGAAGGGATACTTAGATAAAAGGTAGGAAGCAAATACAATCACCAATTCATGTGGCTCAAGGGAAATAAGATAAACACGGGCATTTCTAAGTTATTGGCCAGGAGTAAAGAAATACAGGTTTCTTTTCTTTTTTTTCTTCTTGAGTATGAAAAGGTTTAGGAAACAGGTAATTTTTGGCAATGATAAAAAAGTATTAGTCCTTGGTATGTTGCAATAAATAGTTACGGTTCAAGTAGAGAAAGGTGTGTTTTAGAATTTCAAGGAACAATTCCTCTTTGTTTGGTTCCTTGTGTCTATGGAAATACTTGAAGACTCAGCCCGAGGACTCGCAGCACCAGATAAGTCAGGATGTCTTTCTCCCATGTCCTGGGCATGTGACCCATTCAGGTACAAACATGGGTGCTAATTGTCAATAGGGTACATTTCCCTAGACTTCACTGCAACTGGAAAGTAAAATCATAACTTTAGTATGATTGCACTTCATAAAGGTGTACTTCTAGAGGGTCCAGTTGAAAAGAAATCATTCATATTTATTGTCATAACATTTGTTCAGCCTTTTTCCTTCCTTAGAATCAGCCTGGATTCTTTTTCAAAATACTTCATTCATCCTTCTCCTCCATTCCATCCCTGCCATCAGTGACCTGCCTTGGGCCCTATTCAGCTCTCTCATTCAAGCAGCCTCCTACCTGGATTGTTCCCACTCTATTCCTTCCTCTGCACAGCCGGGAGAGGGGTCTATTTACAATGCAGATCTGTTCATGTTACGCCCCTACTAGAGCCCTGTGGTGGCTCCCACCAGCAGCCGCAGACAGAGGACAGGCTCTAAGCCACACTCTGCTTAGCGGGATCCGTGGTCATCTCCTCTGCTCTACCCTGAGACTCTCAGCTCCAAACCAACGACACTGAACTTGCATCGTCCTGCCCTTCTCAGCGTCTGTGTTTGCCCATGCTGCCACTTAATGCTCCTCCCCTTTCCATTTAATGACTACTTTTAGGGTCAGTTCCCTTTTCTCTCCACACTGGCAGGACAATGCTAGCACGCCTCCATTACTGCACTTCCCAGGCTGCTTCATGGTTGCGTGTCTGCCTCCCCAGTCAAGTGTTAACTTTTGAGGGGTTGGAACAATGTCAATACCATGCCAAACAGAACCAGGAGGGCTGAAAATAGCTAGTTAAACCATTTCTTAAAAAATATTTTATTTGGCCAGAACCAAGATACACAAACTTAAATTCCTGCAAAGAAGGATTTGCAAAGAATCCAGTTGAGTCTATATACTAACAAATTTAAGTGGTTTTGATGTATGTCAGTGTTTTCAGAGTAGAGATTCCCTGGTTTTTATTTGGTCTGATTTTTAAAAACATTTCCCATTCATTTATCCAGGGCTTTAATTTTCAGCTAAATTGTAAGAATGTCCATGGCCTTGCAAAGGAAGCAATTACCCAGGATAAGGACACCTGATATTTGCTGTTCCTGTGAGATTTGTTAAACTACCATTTCTAAGAGATTTTCTTTTAAAATAGGTTTTTAGAAAGGAAAAAAATTTGATAAATGGTTTACCGTGACTTCTTTTGAATACTAATATTTTATGCTACATTTTGTGTGCTGTAAAAATGTGGCCAAAGCACACTTTTCTTCTCTTTTTGTGTGTACAATTATAAATCTTTAAAGAAATATTCCTCCCTACATTTATGGGGTGATAGTAGAATCATGTTAAATTTATTTTTTAAAAAAGATTGTTTCCTAAAAACCCCAAACACTCACCTGACATATTCGCAAATTCATTGGTTAACTCTTTAAATAATACATTCACAACATTCATGTTTTCTTATGTCTTTATAATCTGCCCTGTTTTTTCTAATTTCCAAGAAATTACCCAGTGAGAACCCCTTAGGATTGCATGTAAGAGAGAGTCTCACTGTCGCCCAGGCTGGAGAACAGTGATATGACGGTAGCTCACGGCACCCTTGAACTTGAGCTTAAGCAATTATCCTCCTGCCTCAGCCCCCTGAGTAGCCGAGACTACAGGTGTGCACCACCACACTTGGCTAATTTTGTTTAATTTTTTATGGAGATGAGGTCTTGATTTGTTGCCCAGGCTAATCTCAAACTCCTGGCCTCAAGCAAGCCTCCTCCCTTAGCTTCCCCAAGTGCTGGGATCATAGGCATGGGCCACCTTGCCCAACCAATAGTTTCTTTTAGAAAACTGCAGTAATAGCTTTTTTTGTTTGTTTGTTTTTTTGGCTTAGTATAATACATGCAAGTATTTTTCAAAAACTAAAATCACTTACGGAATGATACATACCAATAGAAATTTTATAATTTGAAGGGCTCCTTCCTAATAAAAAGGAGATATAATATGAGCTTAAGTGTTTCTTGCCTTTTCAATTAGTAATCTTGGTTTTTATGTTCTTGCCTTTTCAATTAGTAATCTTGGTGTTTCTGAATAATAACGCTTATAAGTGATACAAGGTTATTCCTATTCACATAAAATGTAAACTTTCCATTTTGCTTAGACCAACTTGTTACAGAATTACATTCTCTAACTAGAAAGCTTTCAAACATGAAATGCTATGATTTGATCTTTGCACATCTCTATCCTGTTGCAAATCTCCTTGATACTCCCTAACATACTCTCTTCTTTCCCTTAGTCTTTCTCTGCCTCATTAAGTTGATTGCATTGAAAAGATGGTTATAATACTATTACATTAAGTGTACTTAAGCATACCAGTTGTTTACAGAGAAAATGTTCCGGTTGCAGATTTTATGATTTTCCCTCCTCTGCACAGAGATGTAGACGTGCTCCTCTGCCCACACAATAGTTTAGCCCACCCTTCAAGTTATTTCTTCCTTGACTCTTTGATGGTGTCTTTGCTCCAAATTAACTGAATTAAACTGTCCTTCTCTGGTGATTTCTGTTCTTTTTGGTGTCTCCGCCTTTGCTCAATATATTTCTTCAACCCGATGTGCTGTGCTCAGTTTTTGAGTCCAGATCCCATAAGCATCACTCACTGTAACCACACAGGCCGGTGGTGATGTTCTTGATACCCTTGCCCTGGAATGTGCTAAATAATTCATCACTTTGAATAATATAATCATGTTGTGAGTACCAGTACCCATGATTAGTAGACTCCACCTCCGGTCTGTCCACTGTCAGTAAGGCTGAACTAAAGCTAGACTTTATATTGCATCTGTTTACTACGGTTCTACATATTTGGTAAGTATGACTCTCACAAATGCCCTGAATCTCGTAAATGTTGCCAAGAGGTAGATGATGGAATTGACTTTATAAGGTAAGAGAAATACTGGTGGCTTCTCCTTGGAGACTTTGCTTTCTTAAAGTAAGAAGGTTTCTGTAGGTGCAGATTGACATGCTGAAGCATTTTGGTGTAACGGTTCTCAAAAATATATCTAGAAGTTTTTCTTTTTTTTAGATAAAATTTTAGCCAATAAGGTAATGAAAATGTGGAAAATATAATCTCTCCTCCTGTAGGATTCTCTGGTCTTTTAAAAAATAAGGTAGGGAGAAATTGTCAAAAAAATTATCAGACCTAGTTTTTAACACAAAAGAGCTGTCAGATTTTATACTTTAATTACTTCACTCTGGGAAATAATTTGTTATATTGTTGATAGGCAATATAAAAAATTTATTTCAAATTCCCTGAAGTAAATTATCAAAATAAGTCTACTATAAGATAAAAAAATTAGTCTTTTTTGTATTACTGTCTTACTTTAAAAATGAGTGTGTGTGTGAAAATGTAAAGATAAAAAAGAACAGCAAACTATTAAAATTAGATATTATGTTTGCATAAATTGATTTTATAATAATAGTTAACAAATCTTTGCTGCATCATGAGCTGGTTAATTTACTCTGGAATTTTGGTTTGATGAAGACACAAGTCAGAAATATTAAGCACATAAAAATAGAATTTGGTTAAAATGTCACTCAATATGTAGTTACAGTTTCTGTTTTTATAATGAATTGTTGAGTGGATAAAACAGAAACACCTTATCAGCCGCTGTAAATCTAGCCACGATTATCTCTGATATTAAAGCCGCAGCATTAATATACAGTGAGTACAAACTGTGAAATGTAAAAGATGTTTTCTGTATAAGTTAAGAAATTTGGATAAATGCAATAGTTTAATAGAACATTTTGTCACAGTTGAAATTTTAAAAATGTCTGTTTTATGGTGACAATCAAAAAGCTGTAATCAATCATCCATTACAGATTTCTTTATACTTTCTCTTTGCAACACTGGTAGATGCTCAGGATGATGAGACAAATTACAACTATCAGTCCCCAGAGATTCACAGTGCAGAGAGAAGGAACAGACCTGTACTAAATAAATGTAATAGAAATAATAACTATTATGGGGATGTTTGTATGGGACAGAATGGAGAGAGACCTCACCTCTAAAAGATAGAGATTGGTGTCAAATTCCTGAGCTCAAGCCTCAGCCTCCTGGAGGAAAACCAATATTGATAAATATGCTTTCAAATGTCAAAGTGGCCTTGCTTTGCTCTTGGTCCTGTTGTGGGTCCTAACGTATTTATTACATTGTCAGAATATATTCACATTTATTCATATCTTTATAACAGAGAAATTTTAGTCCGTGTGTAAGTGTATATATTTACATGTTTTTAATTGGCTTGTGAGTATCAGTTTGTAACCATTCATTTCTTATTCGCATTCCTATTAAATGGGAAAGTATCTTAATACTTTCAGCTATTGGCTCTTCATTTTAGTCAATTCCTAATGTGGCAACCTAAATTGGTGTCATCAAGATGCCTTCCTAAATATCTGAATTAAAACAAAAGCATATTTTAACCCAAAAAAAGACTGTGACTAATTTCCATAAAAAGAACAGTTTTCTATAGTCATCTACCATCCGTGATTATGAAGTGTCATCTTTATCTCTTCACTTCTTGTCAAAAGAACAATACTTAGAATCACATGTAATAATTTTCTATGCTCATCCATATTCATAAACATGTCGACACCCACACCACCATAATCATTCTACCTGTATTATACTTAAGATACTTTCAGGAGAAATGTATTAACTTAATTGTTTCTTTGTTTCCATATTAGGAACAGAGATGTCTGGCTAATGTGATCATAAAAACTAGACGTGTGTGTGCATGTGGGTGTACTCATGTAGATGTGTGCACCACCTGGGGTTTCCAACTGGGAATGGCGGCTACTTCATCAATGGTTTGTAGATTAGCATGCACATTCACAAAGGATCTGCTTTTTATAAGTATTGACCATTTCCATTACTAAATGGGAAATATTGAATCCCTTGAATGCTGCATATCCTACTAGAGATCCAGGTTTTTTTGTTGATTTTTATTTTATTTTAGACAGAATCTCAGTTTGTTGCCCTCGGCAAAGTGCTGTGGCATCACAGCTCACAGCAACCTCAAACTCTTAGGCTCAAGTGATCCATTTATTTCAGCCTCCCGGAGTAGCTGGGACTGCAGGGACCTTCCACAACCCCCAGCTGTCTTTTAGAGGTGGAGTTTCAGTCTTGCTCAGGTTGGTGTCAAACTCCTGAGCTCAAGCAATGTGCCCGCCTCAGCCTCCCAGAGGAGAACCAATATTGATAAATATGGTTTTAAATATCATTGCACCAGGCCTTAATTAAATTAACATAAATCACTATGAATTTGTCTTGATAATAGATGTCATCCATATGGGATGCCTTACCTGTGGGTGTCGTCGAGCTCTTAATTATATGTGTGTGAGTGTGTTTATTTCAGAGTTATTTTACATGATATTATTAAACTTTATATGGAGGTACTGTAGGGAATTAAATGAAGTTTACATTCATTAATTGGAATGAATGCTATTAAAAAGTATTCGAAAACATCCCTTGAGAAAGATTATAGCCACGATAAAATGTTTAAGTGTTAAGTTTATTCTATGATCCTTAAATCTCTTGGAATTTAAATTATACATTAACCTGATAATAGCTAATTTAGGATGGAATATAACCTATATCCCAAGTATAATTTTTATATGTACATGTTTAATTATTCATCAGACACAGAACTTTATAACAGTCAAAAAGATTCTTTCCACTGGCCCTCCAGAACAAGTGGACGTGTGTTCAGGCTCTCAGATTAACACCGAAGCATTTATGGAACTGGCCAGCACATTCAAGAACCTGATCCTTCCCTGGGCTTCTACCCAAATTCCTCTCCAAAACCATAGTTCTTCCCCCATTTAAGATTTTCACCTTCCCAGCCTGAGCAAGAGCGAGACCTCATCTCTTCTAAAAATACAAAAACTAGTTGGGCATTGAAGGGTGCCTGTAGTCCTAGCTACTCAGAACCTGAGGCAGGAAGATCACTTGAGCCCGGGAGTTTGGGGTTACTGTGAGCTATGATGCCACAGCACTCTACCCTGGGCAACAGGGTGAGACTCTGTCTCAAAAAAAAAAAAAAAAAAAAGACACCTTCCCTTCTATTTATTTTTCATCAGTCCTAAAGATGCAGTCTCTACCTTTGCTTATTCACACCAGCTGCTGTTCAACTGCTAATCTGGAGACTGAGACCACTTTTAAGGAAAGTCACATCACCTATTCAAATTCCAGGCACAGTTTTTAAGAAACCTACCCCATACTTAACCACTGGGGGTGCCAAAAAAAAAAAAAAAAAAAAGGATACACATTTTAAGAGATATTATCTAGTACTACTTTTTGAAGTTGAATGATGGTAGCAGTGCGTAGTATGACACTTACACCAAAGATGGCATTAATCAAACAAATGCTAGCAGCACCAGGAGGCAAGACTAGACAAAGAAAATAGCAGAAGCACGGTTGTTTGAGAAGCAATGACCATTTAAAAGTGGTGAAAAGTACCTGTTAGCAATATAGGACATGTAGATTCAATTATAATGTCTTCTGTTACACTCCAGTGATGCCATCTTTTGCCCTGGGCTCAGCTTTTAAAGAGGAGGAACTGTATCTAAGTCTTCTCTTGAGCCCCGTGCAGAACACAAAGAGATACGTTAAGTGCTCCGTAAATGCTCATTTATTAAGTAGCTTAAAGGGATCATGATGAAATCTGTAAGTTGGTGGTTCTCCATTAATGGCAATTTGGCATTCCCAGGGGATATACAGAAATGTTTGAAGACGCATTTGGTTATCCCAACTGGGAAGGAGCTTCTACTGGCATCTAATGAGTAGAAGCTGGGGGTGCCACTAAACCTTCCACACTGCACAGCCTCACCACAAGAAGTTACCCTAACCCCCCAAATATCAAGAATGTCAAGATTATGAAATCTTGCTCTAATGGGTGTTACATATGATGGTAAACAAAGATCTCGTATAAATCCTCAAAGCAAAAAAAAAAAAAGAAAAAGAAAGGCTTCTCCAGTGATTTAGCCATTAAACATAAATATATGCAGTTCTGCTCTTTCTGCTATTTATGGAAGATCAAAGAAATGATCCAGAAGTGATTTGAAAACTTAGTTCTTTAAATCTTCATGTGGCTATAACATAAATTAAATATAAGCTGAATCTACGTTGTAATTATCAAAACAGAGTGGGACCACACTGACCCTTGGATAGTGGCTGTCTTTATTCTTCCTGAGTTTACTCTTTGATCTGTGCTGTTCTGTAATCTTTACCCATCTTTATTTATGTTACCCCCAATGATAAGGATAGGGTTTTTTGTTTTGTTGTTTGCCAATGTATTTGTTGATGCTTAACTTGTAATTACAAGTGAATGATAAAACAGTTGTGGATTTTATTTTTTCCAAATAGTTGCTCATATTAAGACATACATTTTTATAGATTAAGCTATGAAATGGAAATAAGTCAGGGTAGAGAAAGATTTTGGAAAAAGAAATTTTAGGACTAAAAGGGAGATTTCTAGATGTTCATAAAGAAATAACATCATTTGGAATTTCTTAGGTGAAGAGGAAAAAATTGCATTTGAGCTTATTAAACAAATACTCTTTCTTAGTCTTTATGTGAAGAGGCAAATCAAAGTGGCAGTAGACGTACTTCCCTTTTTGGCTCATGAACTTCTTGATATGAAACTAGGATATTTTGAAAAAGAAAGAACACAATTCTCTAAAAATTTGCAAATATTACACATATAGTCTTTATTAAATTATACCTACTTTTGACAAATTCTAAATGAATAAATAATCTAAATATAATATTGATACTTTTTCTTTCCTTTTAAGATTCTCTAAAAATAAAATGGGCATAGAAAACACATTTATTTTCTGAATAATATTTGGGTTTTTTTATTGCTTTGCTTTTAAGACGTTTATTTTAAACTATACAAAACATCCAAATAATTTGGCCTGAGAATCCCATTCATGAGTGAACTAAAGGACCCTCCAAATAAATAATAATCTGGGATTATACTTGGTCCTTAGAGAAGAAATATTTCTAGAAATAAAAATATGGTTATTTGCTTTCTCCTGTAATTTTCATAGCACTCTTATGGCAGTTTTATGGCTCCAAACAGAGATTTGGCCCAGTAAAGACATGCTTAAACTGAGGGTGTACCCCGCTAAATCAAAATGAATTGTAAAATAGCTAAAAATGTTACTCCTTCTGTTCATGCTCTGAAATTGTTTCAAGATGTTTTCTATAAACTTCTACTACTTCTGCCTTTTAAAAAATTCATTCATTTAGCAAATATTTACTAAGAACATTCCGTGTACCAGCCACTAGATCTTAAGTGCTGAGTCAGTGGTGAGCATGGCCGATTCTTTCTATACTGCAGAGCTTACCCTCTGGTGGAGTAAACAGTATGAATCAAATACTGCACAAATAAATAAATTTATTTGTTCAGTATTTGCACAGTAAATTTATTTACTGCACTCATTAATTTATTCAAAAAAATGTTTACTGAGTGCTCTCTGTGTTCTGGACCTGTATTAGACTTTTGGAGTACAGCATCTGAACACTTGAATCTTACATGATAGTAGGCAAATAAAATAGTAAACAAATAAATAAATAGATATGATTATGGTAGGTGGTATGAAGAAGAATAAAGCTATATAAGAGCATAGAAAATTTGCGAGTTTTAAACAGTACTGTTAGACAGGAATGGAGTGAATAAAAAGAAGGAGAGGTCAGAGATAGGAGATCTGATGTCGTACACAGCAAATGGTGTTGGTCGGTCATGGCGAACTTTCGGAAATGCATTGTAACAAACACCAGGCATTAAAAGAATAGATAACTGGCAGCCTAACCAAAACAGAGGAATCAGAAAGTTTCTATTATTGACTGAATTGTGTCCTTCCAAAATTCAAACCTCATTTAACTTCCAATGTAACCATCAGAAAACAATTAACAAAATGGCACCGATAAATTCTTACCTTTGGAACACAGTGGCTGACTCAAAAAAAAAAGAAAGAAAAAAGCAAGCCTTGACTATATGCTGTGTACAAGAGACTCATTTCACCTTAAAGGATGCTCAAGAAACTGAAAGTGAAGAGATGAAAAAAGGTATTCACGCAAATGGGAACAAAATGAGGCAGAGTAACTGTATCTGTTTAGATAAAATAGACTTTAGGCCAAAAACTGTCAAAAGAGACTAAGAAAGTCATTATATAAAGGTGTTGATTCATCAAGAAGATACAATAATCGTAAATATACATATATACATACCCAACATTAGAGCACCTCAATATACAAAGCAAACATTAAGAGATTTAATGACTGCAACACAAGAATAGTAAAGGATTTCAATGCCCCACTTTCAACCCTGGAGAGATCCCCAGGTAGAAGATCAATAAGGAAGCAAGGAACTTGCACTAGCCCTAGACCAAAAGAATCTAACCGACATGTACAGAACAGAACATCCCTCACAACAGCAAAAAGAGTACACATGCTTCTAAAGTGACCATGAAACATTCTCTAGGATAGATCGTATGTTAGCCCACTAAAAAACTCTTAAATTTAAGAAGCTTGAAATCATATCAAGTATCTTTTCTGACCCCTGTGATCGGAGACTAGAAATCAGTAATAGGAATTATGGAAAATGAAATGTGGAAATTAATGACTATATTTGGAAATGGGGGCTTCAAAGACGTATCTACACTATAAGGGTGGGGACCTAGCTCAATAAGACTGTTGTCCTTGTCAGAAGTGGAAGAGACACCAGGGATATGTGCACACAGAGAAAAGGCCATCCAAGGACACAGAGAAAGTAACCAACCACGAGCAAAGTAGAGAGGCCTCAGGAGAAACCGACCCTGCCACCACCTGGACCTTGGACTTCCCGCCTCCAGAAATGTGGGAAAATAAATTTCTGTTGTTTAAGCCACCCAGACTGTGGTATTTTGTCATGACATCAACAACAGACTGATAGATAGACATTAACCACTTAGAAGCAGAAAAGAAAACATGTGCAGACTGTACTTTTGAAAACACTTGGTGTGTTTGAGAATCTGAAGGCAGCCTGTTGGCTGAGCTAAGATCAAACATGCGGGTGGTATATGGAGAGAGGAGAGAGGCAGAGTGAAGCCACATCGTGTGATGTCTGGTAGGCTCTGCGAAGGATTTTGAACCTCCTCCTCAAGGAACATCCATGACTAGATTTGCATTTTAAAAAATATCATCTAGCTGTGGAGAATAGGAGTAGGGCAGGAATGATACAGGGGAACCCATTCAAAGATCCCAAAGAGATGAAATGGCCCGATTTAGGATGGTGACAATAGAATTAGAGACAAGTGGATTGATACTTACAGATGAAGTTGACAGGACAAGGGTTACTCCTACATGTCTGGGTTTTTCAGGTGGAAGGAAGGCGATGTCATTTTTTGAGATGGAAAACACTAGACTCAGAACTTTACCCCCAACTTGAAAGTTCCATTTTAGACATGTTGAATTTGAGATGCTTCTGAAATATCCCAAGTGGAGAACTAGTAAGTGAGTAGATCTGGAGCTCAGAGAACAGATGAAGACTGAAGATACATAAACTTGGAGGTCAAAAGCATATATATGGTAATCAAAATCTGCTACAGTGTGAGTTCTCTCTAGACAGGGATTGTATCTGCTTTGCTCAGTGATGTGTCCCAAATACATGGGACAATGCTGACCACGGAATACATGTTTGTTGGGTAAATGAATAAACAAATGAATAGATTACCTAGCGAGAGAATTTAACTTGAAAAGAGGAGATCTAGGATAAAATTGTGAGGAATGCCAACATTGAAAGTCTGGGTAGAAGAGAATGAGCTTACAGAGAAGCAGCAAAGGAACGAACGGTCAGAGAGTGGAAGAAATCAATGTAGTCTGAGGCTTGAGAAAAGTGTCACTATCCTATGTAATGAGTGGCAACCCGCAGCAAGTGCAGAATATGAACGAACACTTCTGTACAGAAAACGTAATGGGCTTTAAAATGGTTCACTCTGTTTGTCACTACTGTCAATCTTTGAATCTAGTATTTGATTTCTTATGTGTAAAATTTATCTCAGAAAATGGCCCCTTTTTAAAAATGCTGATTGGTCATATTCTTCACCTGACACATCATTTCCTAATATTAAACTTTATTCCATTTCATAGGTTTCAATTGATTTAATAGTAGAATATTAAATCTAATGCAGGTATTCTCATTTTTAACATATTGTGATATTTTATTTTTTAATTTTTTTGTGATGTCTTATTTTTTTATTTCAGGTTAATATGAGAGTACAATGTGATTAGAGATAATAGCCTCTTGAAACTACCTTCGAAAGCATATTTCTGATACATTCTCAGCATGGGTGGATATATAATTACATCATCATGCTTTGTATTAAATTATGACCATAATGACAGTTGGGAAAAAAAATGTATTCAACTAATAGAACACCAGTAACTTTTCTTGACAAGTTCACTTGAAGTATTCTCTGAGGATGAAAGCTCAACCACTTTTTCTTTATTCCCTTCTTATATTTCACTCTGTACTCGCCGTGACTTCTGGGTAAGACAGACTTTATTAAAACGTCATGCATAACCACATAATGAGTCATAATTAAGGTTTAGATGAGCAGTAAAAGTGAATTTTATTTTACTACCTATATACGTTGTAAAAATAAACTGATTAAAAGAAAAAAGTGATATTCTGGTAAAGATTATAATTAATTTCCAGTGTTATGACTATAACATGTCTATCCTACTTACTGACATAGATTCTCTGCATAGTTGTGGGCCTTTGGGGGGATGGTTCTTCACACTCCTAAAGAACACAATTATAACTAAATTAGGGTCACAGCTCTCAAGATAAAGATTAAGGATATTCACCAGAAAATCCTGTAGGTACATCTCATCTGAATGACCTCTTCCTGAGGCAGGTAATCCACTTGACTTCCACATTCTATTATTTGCAGTAAAATAACAGGAGAAAAGTCACTAATTAGTCCTTAGTTTAAATCTCAACTGTAGACAGTAAATCATTAGTTTGAGAAATATTTTCCCCTCTCCCTCCCTGATTTTTCTTCCTCAACAAACTTACCCTACTTGAAATTTTATAATATGTTGTTACTCATTTGATTTGGGTCAGTCTTCTCTTGGAAGATATTCTGTGTGAGTATAAAAACACTGTCTCCTGTTTTCTGTATCCCCAGAACAAAAACCAAGCCAGACGTATTGCAGGTGCTCAGTAATATGAACAGAATACACATGTGAACACAGCCGTCAAGTCCGATGGCAGGCGGTAGATATGAAAATGTCGGCTGGATATGCAATCTAGTTGGAGATTCAATTCCTAAATCAAGTTAAGACATTTGACATCTAAGCGAACATCTTGGCTTCCTAACATCTCTAGCTGACTTCTCCTGAGCTCCAGCCCCACATCGTGGTTTCTACCCACAAGCCAAATAGGAACTTTGTACTCAAGGTATCCCAAACACACTACTCTCCTCTGCGCCCTGCACCCCATTCCAGTCTTCACAGGTACCTCCTCCTTTTTAAGCCTTTGTTATCTTTGAGAAAAGCATCATGATCTACCTGTTTGTTTGAGTTACAAGACTTTTCTCTCCCTTCTTCAGATGTACATCCAGTCACCAAATTCTGTTCATTCTGTTTCTACAGTATCTTTTATACCCACCTTCCAAACCTTCTGTCTTGGTATAAAGGATGAGCTCGTCTTCCCAGCAATTGTAGTAACCTCCTCAGGAGTTCTGGTACTTCTCATCTCTGTCTTATCTAATCAATGTTTCTTATTGTCAGCTAAGATGTGCTAAAATAAGGCAATAATTAATTGATGTGAATATTCATTAACTGACAAGCATATGTTGGTTACGTTTCTTTTACATGTCTTTTCTAGACTTAAGGAATAAATGTCCCAAGCCCGTGTCATCTCCTTGTCTAACAGAGAAGCACAGAGACTAGACAGGCTTAAGCTACCACCCTTCTCAAAAATCTTCAAAGATTTCTCATTTACAACAGGAAAAAGCTTAACCACGTCATGTGATATTCCCAGCCTTTTACGTGTGGATTCCGTTTGCTTGCTGAGGTTTTTTTATTACTAAGTCATAATCTCTACCTAATTCCTTATTTGAGATATCAAGTTCATATCAACTACTGTGTCTCTAAGCGGCTCCTAGAGTCCCTGCAATATGTTCTTTAAAGTGACAGGGATGATTAGGTAATGTGTGCAATGTTACAATAGCTGCTGTGCCCTTTTTCTCTGAAGCTCTCGGCCTATAACAGGCAATGGAGGAGCTTCTTATAACCCTTTTGGTAGGAAGGCTCATATCTCATACCCTCCTTGGAGTTCAAAACAGAAATGTATCCTCCAACAAACTGAATTTAAAAAAAAAAAAGCCTTCAAAGCACATCTCATGCAATATCCTTAAATTCTTTGCTTTCCCTTCTCATTCTGAGATAGCTTGGGAGTAATTGCTTGTATATCCTCATGCTTAATATTATTATGGATTACAGAGGGACAGAAAATAGCTTTTTATGCTAAGTATGGATAGTGGTTGCCTTGGGCATTGTTTGACAGCTGATGTACCTTCACTAATGACCCTCATTCTCAGTTTAATTGTCAACTGATAATATGTCAGAACTCCTTCATATACTGGCTAATTTCCGACAGTTTCTAAATGACAGCGGCTAATGTCAAGGCAGTTCAAAAATAGCAAAAACTTGATTTCCCCTTAATATCCTGAGGATCATATTCCTGGGCACCAGGGAGTCTGGGCAATAAATCGGATGAGTTTTTGCCATCATATTTAGAATAAGCAAATTAATGCTAGAAACAGTTTTCCAACAGGAGATAATAAAGGAAATGGGAAAACAGATGTTACAAAAAAGGGAAAAAAAGCTATCTCTGTGAGAGATTAATGTTTGGTTTTTTTTGTCAGGTAGATGGGACTTCAACAACATAGGCCAGAGTTTTAAAATGATATGATTGGGCTAAATCACATAGTGTCTGTTCCTATTGTTAGTTGTCATTCAGTGAGGGCCCAAATGGATATGTAAATGTTTTATTGCAAAGAAGTGCTTGCCAAATTATTTACTAGTGAATGTTTCTTTCATTGGACCTGAGGTAAGTGAAAGTCTGATTCAACAGGGAGGTCTTTACAGGGTGCACGTGGAGGGTTAATGGAGTCCCTGTACCTGCCAGTGAGATCACAGCAGAACTCACAGAATGACCACAGACATGGGTGCATTCCTAGGACAGCCAAGTTCTCCAACTGTCCCAAGTCCTCTGGCCAAATCCCTCCCTTGGACATCTGGCTTTCACCTTCCAAACTTTGGCTGCTAGGCACATTTACAGAGCCTTATACACCTCACACTCCCAATAAAAATGTTTGCCCTTGATTATCACTAAAGGCTTTCTTGGTACGAGGATCAGACAAGATCATGAAGCATAAGGTAAAAATATAAGAATGAACAAGAAAAGCCAATTCTAAACTTGGCTGAAGTCACCTCCTGCCTTCACGTATTGAGTGTCCTTGGTCCCTCACTAAAATATAAACAAGGCAGATGTATAATTTACTTTGAAATATAGATGCGTCTATATTTTTAAGAGGAAAATCATTTAAACAATGATGTTTATAAAATATCTTTAAAATAATATTTGATTTTGTAGTATGGTATTTTAACAGTTGTTAGATAATCCAATACTATGAAATTCTAGTAGTATTTTAATTAGGTTCTTAAAAAGGATAATTATTTCATAAAATCTGAATATTTTAATATAATCTCAATTTTTATCTCTTAAGAAGTCTTAAATCTAGGTAAAATAATTTTCCTCCATTTATTATGTCAAAATTCAAAAGTTTGTGGTTGATGTTTATGTTTTTATTATTACATGTTAAATTGTCATAATATATTTCATATTATACTTGAGCACCTATTTCAAGGCATTAAGAACTGTTGTAGTTTTTTAAGCATAATAAATACAATAAGAGAATATTTGTCTCATTAAACTAGAGTCCACTTGCAGAAACATGATAGTTGTGTGTATCATAGACAAAATAATACGGCGGATTTCAAATTTAAGTTGTGAGGAATAGATATTTCACACAGAGCACTTTTAGTTTAAATGGTACGCAACAGATCGAGAGATAGCTGATAAAATCATTTTGATACTTTCATACATTAGTTCTAAACTTAAAACTTTTGTTTTCTTAAATTTTCCATACTCTCTCTGATCTTTTATTAAATGCAAACATTCTTTATAACAGATGGGCGCCTATTTAAAGAAACTTGGTTACCATATTTATAATAACTCATGGCAATGATTCTAAGAATGTCACCTAATAAATGATACACGTTTTCTAAAGCACTTCTAAATTATATTAAAACATTGAGGAGCCTTAATATCTGGGATTTGGCATAAATAAATCAGATAACAAACTACATATGTCTATTTGGAAGAAAGACCTGAATTTTAAAGGTCTTTCTTTAAACTTGATAGATGATAGAAAGGACAGAAAGGATTAGCTGCAGGGAAAAAAATCCTAAATTGAATGTAAAGAGCCAGGTCAGGTCAAACACCGTCATATCATCCTTTGTTGTAGCCCCTCTGAGGGACATAGTTTCCAGTGTTTTTTTTAACTTACAATACATCATATCTGTTTGCGGATTGTTTTAACATAGTTATTAAAATTATGTTTCACTTCTAGATGTATGATTTTGGAAGGTTTTCAGCCATATTCTACCTGCCGTTTCTTTAGGACATAACGTATTAATAATGAGAGGAAATAAAATTATTCTTTTAGGAATGCATCTTTAAAGGGTAAGAACAAATGAGCAAGGTCCAAGAACGCATATTAAATTAGACAGCAGGAGCTGATCTTAACAACGATCACCCTAACAAGTTTTCCACTTATCCCAGTTATACTATTCAAAAATATTTTAGAGCTCCTCTTTTGGGTTTGCCTTGTAATCAAGTTATGAACCACATGAAAACTCCTAACACATCACAGGTTCATCTTGTTCTAAACGCAATGTCATGGCCCTCCTAGATTATTCATATTGTATATCATGAGGGACCCCAAATGATTTTTCACAGTTGCCTAAAATAAAATTTGTCCTTTGAGTTTATTTAAAAGAGTATGTCACACTTGTGAAAAAAAAATAAAAATTGATTTTGAAATATTTTAAGTACTTATTCATGAGAACGAATGCTTAACTTCACAAAATGACTGTTTCATAAAGGGAAGCAATTATTTGGATTTGTAAGGTACGGTGCATTCAGTGAGATGGTTTTATCTATTTATTTCTTTATGAATTAACTATCATATTATTAGCCTGAAAAACTATCAGCATCAAAGAAGCATTTAAAAATTTCTTGTCTTATTTTAAGGTCGTTTGTTTAGTTGCAGACTCATTTGGCTTTTGCAAAACCAAAAGCAACGGATGAAACACTATTTTAGGATTTCAATCGAAGCTTTACTTTTTATCAGTTAATCTTGGGCACTACATTTTGTGAAGGCTGGGTCTGTAGCCATACGATTAAATTATTTTCATGCTTTTATGATATGAATAAGACCCAGTCTGTTTGGCTCAACTGGTATATGGCTGTATAATTACTGTTGGTGTTAAATTACTGTTGCTGGATGTTAGTTGGATGCCGGACATCCACTTTGTGATACTAAGGTTTTCTGACACTTGAGATAACTGCTCAACTTTGATAAGACAAGAGAGAAAATTGCACTTTGACCAACCACCTTTAGAGAACAGATTGTAGGGATACTTACTCATAAAGTGATAGACTTCTAGCTCCATGGTAGCCACAGTTTCCCCAAGGCCTTCTCAAAGCAGCAATTTTAATTTATTTATGCATTTGATCAACACAATGTTTATTAAATACCCAGTGCATGCCAAACTGTGTCCCAAGGATTGGGAAAATAGCAATAAACAAAACACAGCTCCCGTGGAGTTTACGTTCTAGTAGGAGAGGGGGTGGTAATGATTCTTGGAGATGCTACAATTTATTTGTGAGAACAAGTGTGAGTAAGGATCCTCAAGCAGCAGATCCAGGCAACTTGGGTTCCCGGCACCCAGCGTTCCCTTGTGTTAGAAATGCCTGCTTACATCAAGGATGACTTAAGGACTGGTGGTGACAGTCAACAGTCAGGTGGTGTGTATCTCCAGATAGCTGGGAGAGAGCATTTTCTGTGTTCCCACCACAAGACAATGATGGTTGGAGGTGATGGGTGTGCTGATCACCCTGATCTGATGTATCAAAACATCAAATTCCATCTCATGAGTTTTTTTAAATCATTTTTGTTAATAAAAGGAAAATCATTGACCATCTAGATTTCCCAGAAGTTAATTACCCAATAACATATCATGGGAGAACATTCATGCATGTTCTTCAGTGTTATTTTAGAAAATAACACACCTGAAATATCAGTACACGGAGACCTATTTGTGGGTGCAGTCTTTAATAAAGGCTACGGACTTTGGGGTTCCTGATCTTATTAAGGGGTGATAGGCACAACATACATTAATAGTTGAGAGTTGTTGTCTGTAAGACTGCCTCTCGATTTTTTTTCCCATCCATCAAACCACAGAAATAGAAATTGAGTGAATACTTTTGCTCATGTACTCATGAATGAGTTTCCACAAAAGCATGAATAATATTCCTAGCACTAAGGAGGCGTTTGAAAAATTCCTTTATTTTTTAAAGGCCATTTGTTTAGTAGACCATTCACTCAGCTTTTACAGTACAGCAGGACCCACAGTCGCTGAAATCTTGTCTTGGAGTCTTCCCCAGTGTGACCTAACACGACTCTTTCTCCCAGTCAAATGCTACCCAGCCCGTCATCAGCTGCGTGTCTCCAAGAGGACAAGGATGTGTTTGACATGTGGACCCCTTTCACGCTCGGTGGCAACCCCAAAGCATCTATGCCTCCTGCATGGAGCACCCTTATGTTTTTAAAAATTGACTTTAGCTAAGACCTTGAAGAGTCCTTTCTTCCTCCTTGCCCTGTCTTCCTAAGTATTTGCTTTGAGTGGCTTTCCTGAGAAACTGAGGTCGCCCTGGGAGCCAGAGTTTACTCACGCTAAATTCCTTGAGATAGCCGTGCTCGTGTAGGAGTTTCTCCGAGCTGGTTTCTAGGAGAGTATGAATGGTTAACTATGTTGCAGGCGTATGCCTCTTCCTTTGCTGGCCTGCCTGCTCTGCTGGCCAGTTTTCCATTAGCAGTTGGTGGCATTAAGCAGCAGCTGCCTTCTCTTTATCTTGCTTTTCACTTGGAGATTCAGGAGCTAAGCCAGGTCTTGAGACTCTTCCCTTCTGCCACTGCTTGTACACTGATTTGAATTTCTTTCACATATTTGGGGTGCTCAGATAAGGGGGAACTAAAAAATGACAGTTTCTCCTCACTACCCAGTAGAAGTCCCATTTTAGCAAAGCTTCTGCAGAAGCTTGTATTTATCATTGCTCTTTTTGAATCGAAATGCAAAACTATTCTAGCTTTGTTTTCTAAAAATAGCTCCTAAGAAATAGTTCAAGCATGGTTGTAAAATGTTGTCAATGGGAAAACTCATACTACTGGGATCTGCGGAGAGGGGGATTATATTTATATTTAGCACTTATTTCTTAATTCATTCAATAACGGAGCATCTCCTATTTGTTAGAATCCATGAACCATAAAAAAATAAGACGTAGTTCTTTAGACCGGCAGCCTAAATGGGAGAATTGTAATCTTTCCCTGAACCAGCAGGGATCTGAATCCCTGCTCAGATTTTTACACAAGTTTTCTGATGGAAAAAAGTTCTTTTCTTCACCAGGAGTATTTTGAATGACTAATTCAGTGCATATTGAAAAGGCGTCCATGCTCTTTTCATTCTGCTTTCTGCTTCCAAGGATAACCACACTCAGAAGGCCTCTCTCATGGGTTCCTCTGAGAATGTCGCAAACTTCTTAAGAAATGATAGAACAACAGAAAAAAAAAATTTTTTTAATTAACCAAAGTTCAACTGTATACCAGCAATATCTCAATTTAATTCTCAGAGAAATGGGATTCAGGGGTCCTCAAACTATGGCCCGCGGGCCACATGAGGTGGTGTGATTGTATTTGTTCCCGTTTTGTTTTTTACTTCACAATAAGATATGTGTGCATAGGAGTTTGTTCATAGTTTTTTTTTTTTTTTTTTTTTTTTATATTTAGTCTGGCTCTCCAACGGTCTGAGGGACAGTAAACTGGCCTCCTGTTTAAAAAGTTTGAGGACCCCTGAATTTCACTGTTGAAAATCCTGGGTATTGAATGTCCAAGCCTGGATTCAAAGGCAGGTTTTGTGATTCTGGAGCCTCTCTTTTAAAGCCATAGCTCTGGGGAAATCCTTCCCTGTCAAGGTGGCATCTATTCTTGGCAGGGGTGGCTCCATGGGCCTTTTGAGGGCACCTCTCATAGGTTTCTCTTTCAGCTCTCCTGTGATTCTCTTCCTCAAACATCTCTGCAGGGATTGGAAGGTGCAATGTTGCTGTCTCGGCCCCAGCTCCAGAGCCCTGTAGCACTGGCAGATCTCGAGACTTGCCTCTCCCAAACCACTTCCTCAAGGACCGAAGCCCCAGACTTAGGGCCTCCTGGCTTCATAGCGTAGATCTGGAGTCAGCTCTGATGGAGACACAGACAATGTGAAGTCGGTGTTAGAGACGGGTCCAGCGCCGTGTCTGCCAGGCACTGAAGGCAGTGCTCCTTTCCATTCTAACATTTGGCCTCAGGAGTGTCATTTGTCCCCTAGAGAAGAACTTCACACATTGTTCTTTCCAGGGATGTCAGCTGTTTGTAGTTTTATTTATTTTTTTTTTAGACAGAGCCTCAGGCTGTCACCCTGTCACCCTCAGTGCTGTGGCATCACAGCTCACAGCAACCTCAAACTCCTGGGCTTAAGTGATTTCTCTTGCCTCAGCCTCCCAAGTAGCTGGGACTACAGGTGCCCGCCACAACACCCGGCTATTTTTTGGTTGCAGTCGTCATTGTTGCTTGACAAGTCCGGGCTGGATTTGAACCTGCCAACTCTGGTGTATGTGGCTGGCGCCTTAGCTGCTTGAGCCATAGGTGCCCAGCCTCTTTGTCGTCTCCATTGCTTTTTACTATTGTAAGCGCACAGGTCCCCTTCTTGTGGATTTGCTGCCTTTATTCTGCCATGGACTGGACAATCAGATTTTAGAAAGCTTTTTCATGTTGTATTTAAAATAAGAGATGATGAGACTCCCAGGGGGAGGCGTCCTCTATGAATCGGTGCATTTGCTTACATTTCTGAATCTACCAACGTGGTTGTGGTCTGTTCCCAGGATGTTTTTGCTTATTCCCTGGCTCACACCTGGATCGTGTGTTTGAGTTGCTGACTTAGTGGAAGAGTGGAGTGGTGGGGCATTTTCCCCCGTGTTTCCACAGATTCTAGTCAGGGGTTGTGCATGTGATTTTCTTTAGCTTCTTTTCTTTTCAGCCTTTCATTTTTTCACCCAAAGATGTTTCCATAAATAATGTAGAATTCCTTCTACAAAGAAATCACACTCATATCAGTAGGGTGCAAAATGGGATGCTTGCCGCGGGTCATAATTGTTATACTCATAAAACTCTTAGAAATGTAGAATGACAGGATTTTAGATGTTACTTTGCCTGGTCTTCTCATTTTCAGATTGAAAAAATGCAGACCATGGAGGTTAAAGGATTTGTTCAAGAGCCCAATGGTAGTGGGCCCAGAATCAGGAGAAGAGCCTAGCTTCTTGCTCTTCCAGTCGTTCCCGTGTCTACACTCATTTCTTCTTCTAAAACCCAATCAGTAATATCTGTTAAATGACTAGATTTTAGGCTTGGCGCCTGTGGCTCAAGCAGCTAAGGCACCAGCCACATACACCTGAGCTGGCAGGTTCGAATCCAGCCTGGGCCGCCAAACAACAATGACGGCAGAAACCAAAAAACAAATGACTAGATTTTATATTTAAATTTTATGAGGGGTAAATTAATCTCTCGTGGGTTAGCATCCTGCGGAGAACAAAATACAAAATAGAAAATGTATGAATTTAGAAACGAGGCAGACGTAACCAAATGCATGTTCTGTCATTTTCTGGCTGTGTGATGTTGAAAAAGCTATTTAATTCCTGTGTACCTTAGTTTTCTGATCCATAAAATAGAGATTGTAATGCTGAACATGTACTTATCATGACTGTGAAGATTGAATTGATCAATCACATACGGTGCTGAGCGCGGCAGCTGGCCCACAGTAAGTGAGACACAGTTCTCAGGTGTCTCCTTCCCCTCTTTCAGAAACAAGTAACTTTTTTCCTTTATGCTTAAAATGGTGATTTTTGTTGCATTGTTATTATTTTAGGTTTGTGATACATTTGACAAACAAATTGGTCTGTAAATAGGTTCAAAACATACGTTTGATGTGTATGTTATGTTTAAACCTGATCTGATTTACCACGCGGATTGGGGAAGGAGTGAGTGTAAATTTATTGTAGATTTATGAAGACACTGAAGGGTCATAGCCCAACCTTTCTCAAATCATGACGTTAGCATTAGAATCATCTGTGGGGAATATTTATAAAAGAAAGTTCCTGGGCTCCACTGCAGATCCAATAAATAAGAATCTCCAGTGATGAAGGGGTCTGAAAACGTCTATAGAATAATAAACTCAAAATGTGATTTTTATGTACTCTAATTTTGAGAACCACTGTTAGCAATGAACGACCTAAAATATTACATTAGTCGTGCTGTTTCCCTGTTGGAATAACCTTCACTAGCTCTCACTAATCTTTAATTTGGCAAGGAAAGTCACATCTCCTACCAGGCTGTGTCAACTTGCCTGTCCTTCCCTGCTGTAGTCTAAAAATGACACCATCTAAGGGTGTCCAAGTGCTAGTCCTCAGAATCTGGGGAAATGGCATCTTATATGGCAAAGTGACATTATGGATGTGTTTAATTAATTGATGAGTCTGAAGTGGGGAGGTTATCATGGATTATCCTGGTGGGCCCAGTATAATTGTGGGGGGCGGTTATAATAGACAAGAGGGTCAGGGTTAGTATATGATGACAGAAGTAAGAGATTGGAGAGATACAAAAAAGGGATCCTGAACCAAGGAAGGAATAACGCCTAGAAGCTAAAAAACTAAAGGCTGCAGAATGTCCCCTCACAGCCTCCAGAAGGAACCAGCCCTACTGGACTGTAGCACAGTGAGTCTGACTGTGCACTTCTGAGCTCTAGAACTGTAAGATAATAGATCCGTGTTCTCGTACCATGTGTCCAGTTATAAAACGTTCTGTCCAGGATTGGTAAAAATCTCTCAGATCAGAACAGCTGGGCTTACATCTTGGTTCTGCCACACCTACCTTGGAAAAGTTTTTTAAACTCTGTACATGTCATTGCTTTCACTTACGTCCTTTGCATCCGGTTGTGAAGTTTAAAGATGGTCCATCTAGAAATGAATTGACGCAGTGGCTGGGTCACTAAGACCTCTGCAGGTGTCGGCAGTCCTAAGAATTATCGTTCGGTGATGCTCAGCTTATTGCCCTAAGCAGCGATTCACACCATGTTGTTTATGTTTTATTGTGTTCGTATTTTTTTTTTTTTTTCCTGTTAACTCCTTGAAAGTGAACATAATGATGAGAATAGCAGAGTGGTACAGTGGAAGGAGCCTGGGATTTCGGCAAACTTTTCTTTCAGTCCTAGCTTCACAGTGCCAGTGTTTAGAAAGAAAAGAAAGTGTGTTTCTTCATCTTTAAAATGAAAATAATAATGGTACTTACCTCTTAAAATTGATTTTAGGATTAAGTTAGATGATGAAAGTCTTAGCAGAATGTAGCCCATTTTAGAAGTTCAGTACCTGTTAACTATTATTAATGGTAACGGGAACTATAGTATGAATCTTGATATACCTGTTACTTTATATGTAGCAATAATATGAGAATCAGGGGGAAGAATATTGAATAGACATTTAATATGTAGTGTCATGATTTACTATCACATGAGTGTTACAGGATGGTTGCAGCAATGCTCTACACCATTAAAGTGTTTGGGAAACACATGAAGCTTACCTGCGTTCTTCCCTTTCTCCTACCTTCTTCCCTTCATTTCTTTTTTCATTTTACTCTGTCTCCGAACTCATGTGATTATAGGAGTAGAATGATATTTTAAGTACTTTGAATATGTTGGATTTGAGAACAATTTTTGCAAAAGGATTCTGTGATTCAATACATGGCCATTCATCATTGCCTACCCTTTACAACCCTTCATGCTATTTTAGGGCCGCTGAGAGCTCTCCCATCACAGCTAATTCGAATTCATTTTTCAAATAAGAGTTCATGAGCTACTATGCTAAAATTAAGGTCTATTACATCTTCTGCACTTCCTTCGTCTGTTAACGTTGTAATATGATTTTTAAGTAATTGAGTTTCTTCCGACATGCTTTCTTATTTAGAAACTCAGGCTTATTTGCAAGTCTTTTATCTCTGTAGATGTTTACATATGTTATAGAGATGTTTTCTCCATGATTATTTTAGAGAGATTTGGAGTTGGCCATTTTTATTTAAGCTATATAAAATAGCTCCACATGACCAAGGGAATACGACATAAAAAAGTTAGGAAAAATTGGTAGTAAATACGACTTTTGTTGTTAGAAGCAAGGAAGGGAAAATCTAGCTAATTCTTATAAGAAAAGAATAAGTACTCTTGAATGTACTATAGATGCCTCAGAATTCACCTCTTAGCATTTAATGATTTTCACATAAAGAATGATTACCTCCTCTTCTTTTTCCTTTCGGCTCTTTCCTTCAAAGAAAGATACAATTTTATGCATAATTTAGAGGACTAAGTTTACCTGAAAGGCACCTGGGACTTTGCCCGGTGACTTGTGGGATAGTCTTTTTTTTGTGGATTCTTCCTAGAGTACAGAGAGGCAACCATGGTGGTGCAGACTCTCCCTGCACCACCTTGGAAAACTGTATGTTTTACTCTGAAGGAGGTGTTCTGACTCGGGACTCACACCGCAAGTGGATTTAGCACAAGAAATGGAGAATTCATTTGACATTGTAGAAAAGATGTGCTCTGTTGAGAGATTTTGCTCTTTGTGCTCCTCCCTGGTCAGCATGCATGAGTGCCGTGGGTGAGGAGGGAGGGTCAGTGTTGAATGAAGCCCGTGTTACATTATAGCCTGAGTGATGTGTGGTTTTACTCATGAATGAACAACAGCTCCTGCTCACACAAAATGTCTGTCTGTGCTCTCTCTCTGTGGGTCTCTCTCAGCTAAAAAGAGGCATTTAAAGTCAAATAGAAAATATATAGTTTAACTGACGGGGGGCCCCCAGCACAGACATGTAAGTTATGTTTTACCTTATAACATGATTGCATTAGAGAAAGGAGTCAATATAAACAACCCAACGTCATCCACAGTAAAATTAACAGCCTATCTTAAAGAGTGTGTTAAAAACTAATTTATTACAGATTAAAATAAGGGTGTATTTATTGCTTATAATTTTTTCTCTGTTTTTCCCTCAAATGTGATTTATTTTTAAACATTTCCTAGTAGAGAACCATGGTATCTTTTCAAATAGATGTTTTCCATGCAGTATTACATTATATTATCATCTGGTGACAAAATGGCATTGTATGAAAGGATATGAAGTGAAAAGTTACATCTCAATATATTTCTATTTTTCTTCTCTTGTTTTTTATGTACATAGTAGTAGGACACTGTAAGTATTGTGCAGTGTTCTTTCTTTTACTTAATATATCCTATAGATTTTTTTCATACCAGTGCATTAAGAGCTCCCTTGTCTTTTTTTTTTTTTTTTTTTTTGAGACAGAGTCTCACTATGTCACCCTTGGTAGAGTGCTGTGGCGTCACAGCTCACAGCAACCTCAAACTCTTTGACTTAAGCAGTTTTCTTGCCTCAGCCTCCCAAGTAGCTGGGACCATAGGCCCCTGCCACAATGCCCGGCTATTTATTTGTTGCAGTTGTCATTGTTGTTTAACTGGCCCGGGACCAGCTTTGGTGTATATGGCCAGCGCCCTACTCATGAGCTATGAGCATTGAGCCATCCCTCATCATTTTTTAGAGCTGTGTATTATTCCATTTAACAACTATACTGTTATTTATTTAATCCATCCCCACCCAAGGACAATTAAGTGTTTCTAATGTTTTACTATTACAGATAGTATTGCAATGCATAATATTGTATATATGTCTTTTTACACATGGTTGAATATATTTTTAGGGAAAAATACTTTTGTAAAAGTAAAAATGTAGTGTCAAAGGTCTGATGAGTTTTAATTTTGAAAGGAACTGTCAAATTGCCTTTAGTAGAATTTCTAACAATACTCACCGCCAACAATAATATAGAGAGGGGCCTTCTTTATCTACAAGCCTGCCAACAGTGTACTAGCAAGCTTTTGTCATTTGGTCAATTCTGATACATTAGTCAAAACCTGTACAGTGTGTGAACACCGAGAGTGAACCCTAATGTATGGACTTTGGGTAATAATGATGCCTCAGTGCTGGATCAGTGCTGTGACAATCCACCTTGACAGTAGGAAATGGTACACGTGCAGTGATGGGACGGAGGTGAACGCTATCTTGCTGCTCTGTTTTTCTGGGAATCTAAAATTGCTCTAGAAAGTTAAGTTTATTTTAAACCAATTTTAAAAAGAAGTTAGGGATCAGTCTGAGAATTGTGAGGATGTAACTGTGGGGTAATTGTAGAAATCAATTCTCAAGTGGATATTTTCTTGGAGTGAGTCTGCTGAAAATCTGACGATAGTGCTTTATGGAAGGCTGAAGCAACCACCTACAACTTGTGATAGGGGCCCTCAAATAAGACAAAAGGAGAAATGCTCTTGAACTCTACCACATGCTGTTCTGTCAGTGATCTCTCCACCAATTGCTTATTTTGGTTTCACTCTCCTTCAGCTCTATCGCTTCTGAACATCTTTTATTTCATACCAGAAACTCTGAGCTTTTGCCGCTTCACTAAATTTCATTTTGAAAGCTATTCTTTCTTAGAAATGATAATACAGAAACCGCTTTTATAAACACAACATTTAAAGAAACTCATAGTCCCAAAATAATTTGTTTCTCTATCGGAGAAGGCAGGATAGCTACAGATGGTCTGTTCAGTGAGCTGAGGGTTTAGCGCCATGGAGTTAATTCCCAAAGCTGCTCTGCTGACTGTGTGATGGGCCTCTGAATGAAATCATTCAGTCTGCTCCGTACCTCGTAAATCTATAAAATAATAAAATAAAATTGTCTTGTTATTTTAAGAACATTTACAGCATCCTAAGTTTTGGCTATTATATTAGTTATCTGTTGTGGTCAGAAGCCTAGAGAAGAATGATTTTAATTCTCTGCTTGGGGTCTCAGTTGAAATCAAATGTTGGCCAACAACAAACTGGGGTACTTACTAGAGAAATTGTTTTTCCACATTTTTATTACAGTAATCCCATAATCTTCTCAATAATTTCAGTCTGTTCCTGGGATAGTGGCATCTGCAAAGAACCACTGCCATTTTTCTAACCATCTTTGGTTCAACATATTTTTTGAGTATTTCTTATTTGTCAGTTCAAATAAGAGAAGAATAAGAGGACCCAATCTTGGGAAATGCACGATCTACCAAGGAAGAAGATCGGGGGGAAAATGTTGAGAGAACCAAGCCTGAATCATTTTGAGAAGAAGAAGGAAACTCAGAGTGCCTGCCAGGATCAGTTTATCTCTAGAGAAACTCCCCTGCTAATGGGTAACTGGAAATTCTCTGCAGATGATAGATTTGCTGTGAGAAACTGTTTTGTCGGGAGTCTGAAGTGGTCTACAAAGAGGTCATCTGAGTTGACGAGGGCCGTTACAACACAGGAAGGCCAAAATGAGATTCTCAAAGAAGAATCCAGTCCAACCAGCTGTTTTATGGCAGTGTCTTTAGAGGATCCTGGGGAGAAATCACAAGCAAGGGAAATACTTAAGATTTAGCTATGTCTCTACCCAGCCCACAAGGGAGATAAAATTCTGACCAGACCTTTTTTGCTTTGCATATCTACACAAGAATGAGATTTCTGGATCAAATGCTAAGTCAAATTTAAGTTCTTTGAGGTATCTGCATACAACTTTCCCTAGAGGTTGCACTAGTTTGCAGTCCCACCAACAGCATAGAGTTCCTTTCTCTCCAGATATGAGCCAACCTCTGTGCCAGGCTCAGTTGTTATAGGACTTTTTAATATGAGCCATTCTCATTGAAGTTAGGTGAAATATCAATGTAAAAAAAAATTTTTTTTAAATGTGGTTTTGATTTACCTTTCCCTAATGATTAGAGACATAGAGAATTTTCTTCTAAGTTTATTGGTCATTAATATATCTTCATTTGAAAAGTTTTTGTTATGTCTTTTGCCTGCTTTTAATGGGGTTATTTGGTTGTTTCTTGCTGATTTGCTTGAGTTATTTCTAGATTCTGGTTATCAGTCCTTTATCAAAAAATATACAGGGTGGCCCTAAAGTTCATATGCAATTTCAAATAGTAGCTATATTTAATTGCACACGAACTTTATGTGCAATCCTTTATAGGATGCAGATATTTTCTCACATTCTGTGAGTTGTCTATTTGTTCTTTAGATTGTGGCCTTGGCTGTGCAGAAGCTTTTTAATTTGACAGGGTTGCATTTACTTATTTTTGTTGTTGCCGTGAATGGTTTGGGGTGTCTTCTTCATGAATTATTTGCCTAGGCTGATATTGATAAGAGTTTTTTCAAAATTTTCTTCCAGAATTCTTATAGTTTCCTGCCGTATCGTTCAATCGTGTATCCCTCCTGAGTTAATTTTTGCAGTAGTGACAGCCGGGGGTTCTGTTTCAGTCTTTTACACGTGGCAGTCCAGTTTTTGCAGCACCACGCATGGTATTCTTTTTCTTGGTGTATGTTTTTATCTGTTTTGTCAAAAATAAGATGGGAATATGAAGTTTATTTTATCTATGAGTTATCTGCTCTGATCCATAGGTCTGCTTCTCCTCTTTTGTGCCAGTGTCGTGCTGTTTTAGTGAACTATATAGCCTTGTAGTATTGTATGAAGTCTCGTAAAGTGCTGCCTCCCACTTTGTTCTTATTATAAGGCTGCATTGGCTATTGATGATCTTCTCTGGTTCCATATAAAGTGTAGAACTATTTTTCTAGGTCTCAAAAAAATGAGGTTGGTATCTTAGTGGGTATAGCATTGAATCTGTGACTCACTATAGACATTTTAACAATGCTGATTCTGCCAATCCATGAACATGGTATATTTTTCCATCTGTTTTTATCCTCTGCAATTTCTCTCCTCAATGTTTTGGAATAAAGGTCATTTTATGAAAAGTACACCTGAACTCAAATGTTCACAGCAGCACAATTCACAATCACAAAGATATGGGAACAATTGAAGTGCTCCCCCCAATACGAAGGGTTTAATAAATTATGATATATGAATACCATGGAGTACTGCTCAGCCATAAAAAAATGGCTATCTGGTATTTTTTGTGACAACCTGGATGGAACAGGAAACCATTCTCCTAAGTGAGACATCATAAGAATGGAGGAACAAACACATGTACTCAATACCAAATTGGAATTAAGTGATCAATACTGGAGTGCACATATGGAAGTAAATCTCAATGATAACCTTGCTGGGAAATAGGGGAAAAAGGGAATGGGTAAATTCACACCTATAGGGTACAGTGCACATTAGCTGGGTGAAGGGCACACTTAAAAAATTGACTCAATCTGCACAAAAATGAAATATATAAACAAAACATGTACTTCCTAAATTCTGGAATTAAAAAAAAAAATGCAAGAAAAAATTGCAAAACATCAAAAATAATTCTGACCAGAAAATCAAAGGGTAGATGAAGATTTTTCTAAGTATAGTTATGAAAATTGATGAAAAGACTCTAGGAAGTAGGATTGTATCCTGAAAGGGTCAAACAACAGATATTTTATGCCTTGAACCCTAGGTAGAAGCCTGGAATGGTAGCTGCTAAGTCCTGCAAGCTCTTGCCTTTCTTGTCTATTCCATTTACCTTTTCTCTAATTATGACTTCACTTGATAACTATACTTGAGCATGTTTTGGGAGGGGCATTGAGGAATTGTTCTAAAATTTCGAATGATTATGTTACGGAGGTCACATTCCAGTGCTTCCAGTATAATGAATTTTGGAGCCCAATTGACAGCATTAGAGGGTTTTCTCCTGGGAAAGGGCTTAAAAGTGTGAAGATGACATCGTCATTCATCAATTAGGGAGACAAGTGTCTGATGAAAATTCAAGTGGAGTCATTAATGTCTTACCCTTTCCCTAAGGAAAGTTGAGCCTTGACTGACATGAACTTGGATGTCAGATTGTCCAGAAAATGGGTTCTCAAAGGGAGCTCCATACTTAAGTTCTCAAGTGTCACATCGGATCACACAGCGTTTCCTTTTCTGTGGTCTTTCTAATAATAACGAACAACCAGGAAGACTTTGTGGTTTATTTGACTTTGTGATTTATTTGAATGGATGATACTCCTTGACTTTCTACCATTTCCAGGAGCCAGCCTGTAAGAGAATCCTGAAGATGAATGAGACTGTCTGTTAACTAGGGGACTAAAGGTGCAAGTGTCTCTTAGAGCAGTGCTTTTCAAACTTACATGAGCATATGAATCACTTGGGGAATCTTATTAAGTTGCTGGTCTGATGTAGCAGGTTTAGACAGGTGGAGTGGGTGAGAATTTGCATGTCAAAGAAATTTCCAAGTGATGTAGATGCTTCTGGTCTGTAAGCTTCATTTTAAATAGCAAAACTTTAGAATAAGGAAGACATACCTTAGATAATGTGATTATGATCTTGATACACTATAAAGCCACTTAGTAAGAGGAAACTTACCTTACCCAATGAAGCTAAAGTAGAATTAAAGAAGTCTTTGGGAATACCTCCAAACCTACGAGGAAGAAAAATTACATTTGCTAAAGCTATTATAAACAAAACAAAACAAAACAAAACAGGAAACCTCGCAGTTGTTAGAGAAGCAGACAAACCTAACACTGTTATCCCCTAACTTGGAAGCACATATCATCTTTTGTTGTAAATTTTTGGAGTCACTTAATACTAGGTGGTTAAAGAACTCTGCCACATTCCTGTATCCCACATACCTCAGGCCCTACCAGTTGAGCCTATATCTTCTACTGGCTCTCAACAGCTTTCATACAACAGAGAAGCAGCTGAAAATATCTTGACTTGGAGAAGCATTCTAGACTTGGTTGTCAAGTATTCTAGAGTGGTGCAGGGGTTGGGTAGAGACTCTCTCTAGGGGTGGAGTGTTTGTGGAACACTGCTAGTTAGAGGATAGCTTTAGTATCCTTTATTATGATAGGTCATTTGAATATTTATGTAGTGCAATTCAAGGATCACCAAAAAGGTTGTATTTCCCTTTAAAATTAAATGCAGTAAAACTTCTCTTTTTTTTTTGTAATGCAATCTTAGAAGTAGTTTTCAAGGTTCAGAAGAGTTGCAGAAGTCCTATTTGATCTACTCACGTATACAATGTTCCTTCCCCTGCTCCTCTTTCTGTTGCTATTTATATCAGCTGTTCTACAGGAGATTAGTTTTCTTCTCAGTATCTGATATAAATAGCCACGAATCTCCAAATAGGAGCTTCTGAAGATTTCCAGGTAGTTCAAGGACTGATATCGTGTTATTTGTATTCATGATTTGCCAGTGATACGCTTTTAGTACTAATATTAATGAATACTTTTCATGTAAAAAGTTGTGTCTGATGTCAGGAATGTTTATATTAAAAACTCTGCTGTTTTTAATGCACAGATAAGTTTGGACACTGCAGAGAGTTTCAGAAACAAGCAGTGGTGGTGGTCTTTTGAGGCCATGTCCGTGAGTTAGAATTTCCCTGAGGGTCAAGTCCAAGTACATCAAATTTGCCCCAAGTCTGTTCCGATATCTTTCAGAGTGTGAGCTTCTCCTGGCTTTCATGCCCCCTACACTGTGACCAAAAGACACCTGCTTCTTTGAAAAAAAAAAAAAAAAATCAGACAATAAAACTGGAATATAAAACTCCCTTTTTAGGGTATAAAACCAACCAATAACATTTTTAGCTTGAAATTGTCCGTGTTAAAGACTATTGAGACTAGCTTCTGCCCAAAACTCTTTAAAAAACTTGGATCACTTAAATCATTTTAGATGTATCCTGACCTGACGTGCACGTTTGACTTCAGGTAACATAGCAGCAGTCAATAGATACTGAAAAGATTTAAAGATCAAAGTGTAGAAGAGAAGTAGAGGGTTTAAGTACATAAATTAAAGCATTAATAAATAAATAGGCTAGAGCTTTGTTTTTCTACTGATAATGAGTCTAAATATGGTTAAATCTAATTAATGAAATCTTTTATAATATAAATAATGCATTTTTTAAACTATTTTTTATTATTTTAGTCGCTAAAATGTAATTGAATTATGTTCATAGAATTTTAATGGATTTAAGCTAAGGTTGCCATGCAGCATCATAATTTAAATTTTAAATTTGGAGTAAACATAAATCCACTCTGTTTTCATTTCACATTATATAATATAATGGATGACAATAAAAAATAAGGACAATTTTTTGGATTCAGTTAATCAGTATCCCTGGTAAAAATCTAAATCCTATCGTTGTTATTAGGAGAATATTAGATTATCTTCCGTTTGTATCTATTACAAGCAATTTATAAGGAAAGAATGCTTGACATGGATTCAGCTTCTTTTTTGTGGTCTTCCCAGATCTGTTGACACTGAAGTTTTCTCTTTGGTGAACTGGGGTGTCTACTCTGTACCTTGCCTATGTTATGGAGTAGCAGTAGGTGAAGTGAAAATGAAGTATTGGATATGATATGCTTTTTTTGTTATTGTATCTCTCAGGATAGACTAGGTTTTGCTGTAGTAACAAAAAGATAAACAAAGCTGTCAATCTCAGTGCATATAAAGCTGGTCCATAGGCTGAAGTTGATTTCACTCTAAGGCTTCGTGTCTCTAGAAGTTTGGTTCCTTATAATCCTCATGAGACTCAGCCTGATGGAAACTCTGTGTTAGCACGTGCTTCCACAGCCACCAGGTTGGGGGGAAAGATGCAGACCAATGATGCAGTGGCACTTAAAACTTTCTCCCAGAAATGACACCTCTTCATTAGGCAGATGAAATATCAGGGCCACAACTAACTTCACCATGAAGGGGGAAGTACAATTCTACCACGTGCCTGTAGGGGGCGTGGAGTTGGTATATCCAAGGTGGGCTCTAATGTCTTTTGCGGGTATTTAAACACGGAATTTAAACATCTATTTATCCTGTGATGAATTTAGTGAAGAAATTATTTTTGCCTTGCAGTGGCAGAGAAGATCCTTATATAACTTTATATATGAGTTATGGATGTGTGCAGCTGAGATTTGAGAAAAAAAGATGTTTTTATAGGAAATCAATAAATGTCTGGGTACTTTTTTTCATAGCATAGGCACTATTATGTTTCTCTTATTAAGAACATAAAATAAATAGGTGGAGAGAGATAAGATGATTGAGACATAACAGATAAATATACAGAAAAATGGTAAGGGAGGCAGATGGACAGCAGGTGTGTGACGAATCCGATAGCTAGACTGGGGAAGGTTTGGGGAGAAACATTAGTTACAGACTAGATTCTGAAGGTTCTAGAGAGGAAAAGATGAACTGTAACATAGAGAAGTGGAATTCAGCACAGAAATTCTGATTTCCAGACTATTCTTAATGAGCACATTTATGTTGTTTTTGCTAAAATATCGGGACCTTTTAATGTAATGACGCAGCTCTGGATCTTGGTTTCTCTTGCACTTTGTATTATCACTTTGCCATTTAAAAGTGCAGTTCTGGAAGAAATTATAGAAACCATGCTCATTTCTGTGTGTGCAGGAGCTCCTTAAAACTGAAAAGATCAATCAGGAAATTGTTGGCTCCTTCATATGTCTTTTAGTCACCTCAAATTATTACTTGCTTGAATTGGTCTCTCTGACTTAGCTATTTATTATAATATCAGATCAAAGAAACTTTAAATGCTTAAATCAAGTGAGTGTCTATAACTTTTGCCTTCCTTAAGGATTTCCATTCAATAATGGTGCCAATCAAGGCTGGGATCACTTAGGGTATTTGCAACTTTTTATTCTTTCTTCCTCAATTTCAGCACTCATTTACAGGAGCAATAATAATACAGCCATGCTTTCTTTAAACTCAGTTTATATTTTGGTTTGAGTTAAAGCAGCTTTTTGAGACAAATTCAGGTTGCTGCCCTTAGGCCAGTCAGAGTGAATTTCTAACCCAGCTTAAAGAAAATAGTAGTATTAGTTTTGAGAGCTATTGTAACAAATTAAAAAAAACCAAACAAACAAAAAACTGAGTGGCTTAAAACAACAGAAGTGCATTCTGTCACGGTTCTGGATGCCCAAAGTTTGAAGGCAAGGTGTGACACAAGGTCATGTTCCCACTGACAGCTCTGGGGAAGAGGCCTCCCTTGCCTGTGTGGTTCTGGTGGTTCCAGTAATCCTTGACATGCTTTGGCTTGTAGCTGTGTTACTTCAATCTCGGTCTTTGTTGTTGCTTGGCTGTTTTCCCTCTATCTCTCCTGTGTCTCTGTCTCCAAATTTCTCTCTCCTTATAAGGATACCAGTCATTGAATTTAGGGCTCACTATAATCCAGGGTGACCTCCTCTTAACCTAATTACATCTACAAAGACTTTTTCCAAAAAAGGGATCACATTTACAGGTACACAGGTTTGGATTTCATTTTAGAGGACACAGTTCAACTCACAACAATAGCGTTATTAAAACTTTTCTGTAATTCTCTAGCATTCTGTTTTCAGGATTCTGTGAAACACTTCTCCTCATCCAAAATGATATGCCAGATAGCTAATCTCATCGAGAGCAGCCTCTTTCCTTCTGATTGTTTAATTTGCACTAACACTTGGTTCTTTGGTATCCAATTATTCTCTTTCTTGGGATTTTCTCTGTGTGACTTGTCAAACTTTTACCTTCTTTCAAAAAGCAATGAGAAGCAGTTCAAATGTACCAGAGTAGACATGCTAGGGAGAAAGGGTAAGTCACTATCTCCCTCTCTTTAAGAGGTCTGCTGACAGATACCAATGATAGCTGTCATTCAATCGAATCTGAAGCAATGACTGAAAACAAGATTTGTACCACTATTAATGAAGATACTTACAATTGTTTTTTCTCTTTCTCTTCAACAACTGCACTGGGTATACTTATATTTGTATTATAGATGTACAATGTATAAACAGTGGCAATGTTTATACCTTTACAAATTTAAGCAAAATCTAAGAGTGCCATTTTTTTCTTTCAAAGTTATATTAATATAATTTTGAGTATAGGTGTAAGGGGAAGAGTTAGCAAGCCTCATTAAGGATAACAAGTGAGACCCACCTGCATCCTTTTATATTAATTGCTAATAAACTAATATGTATATCATATAATATATAATAATGTAGTAGTTGCCAAAAATAATGAAACTGTTTGATTCTATCTAGCAGAACTGTACCCTTTTAATTATAGTAACAGAAGGTGATATGTTGTAGTATAAATCTTGCCTGGGAAATAAGGGTATGGATTTTGAGGTCTCTTAAGGATTATATTATTTTATAATTCTAATATTTACCTGTGTTTAGTTGAGGGGTTTATAACCTAAGGTCTGGAACTTAGATAGAAAAAAAATACGTCTTTATTTCTACTGTCTTTTAAGTGATATTTGATACATTTAATTATGAAAGTGAACCACAAGTGCAGTGGTATTGGCACCGATAGAAATTGTGCATTAGTTTTAAATTGCATCACAGATATTGAATACATTTCAAATATGTATATAATTTTTACTCAGTACTACTTCAAAATTAGGCTAGCTACTGCTAGCATGTTAGACCTATTGATAGACCTTGTTATTTAATGCATTAATAAAATTATTTTAGTATTTTGATCATTATTTTTATATACTGTTTTCCTTGTAATGTTTTCATGCATTTTAAAGCGATTATGTCAAAAATGGTTCCTCAGGATTTGTGGGACTGCCAAAGTGGCCCATGACATAAGACCACATATTTTTATTTTGACTGCTTTCTGTTTCACGATGACAGTTTAAAAGATCGTTCAAATGTCAGCGTTAACTACTATAATTTTATTTCTTTTTTGTCTGATAGTACATTAATAATATGAATTTTTTATGATACAATGATACCTAACATGGAGCTAAATTATTGAAGATTCAGAGTTATAAGAACAGAAGTACAATGTACACTCCCTGTCCTCAGTGACATTACAGTCTGCTTAGTTTCGTGGCACGTGAATTGCCATTGTTTATATCATATCTTAAAATAATTATGTATGTGCTATTTGTAAAATGCTTTTGAAACATTGTCAGAAGACTTTCCTACATAAGAACGCATTGGACACCTATGCACAGGGTTGTTAAATTGGTAAAATAAGGTCATACTAGATTTTTAAATAAGAGTTTCCCTTAGGCAGTGAGAGATGGAGTTAAGAAAATGGAAAGCTCTTCTAAGTTGTAGTTCCAGGAGACTTTCATTCCTATAAGTTTCCTTAAAAAAATACTTCATCAAGCCCAGTGTGATGGTTCACACCTATAATCCTAGCACTCTGGCCAAGGTTGAGGCAGGTGGATCGCTTGAGCTCAGGAGCTCAAGACCAGCCTGAGCAAGGCAAAGCTCTGTCTCTCCTAAAAATAGAAAAACTATCCAGGTGTGGGGGCCTGCTCCTGTAGTCCCAGCTTCTTGGGAGGCTGAGGCAAGAGGATCACTTGAGCCCAAGAGTTTGAGGTTGCTGTGAGCTGTGAGGCCACTGTACTCTACCCAGGGTGACAGAGAGAGACTATCTCAAAAAAAAGGAAAAAAAAAAATCACCAAAAACTCCTTTATCAGAAAATCTTTAGTCTTTTTCAGTGTCTAATCTATACATTTCCTGAAAGTATAAGATGGCATTAAGTGGGTTGGCTGTGTTGACATGGATAGCTCAGAGAGGGGGGACAGGAGAGGGCGTCACGGCGTTGGGAGAGGGAAAGTAGCTGTCAGTTATGAACTTCTGTATAGTTGACGTGCAACAGTTTTTGTTTTTCTCCCAATTTATTCCCAAATGCAAACATTCACAAAAACTAGGGGAAAAGGTGCAATTCAGCTGAGACAAACTCAGACTGGCTTTGGTATCAGTTAGTTGGTTGTAACCTTCCTGTCAAGGTACGAGGCCCTTTTTACTCAAAAGTAAAAGTAGTAAGTACATGGATGGATTGGTAGAGCTTTACTTGGCAGACTGTCCTAAATGAGAACCTTCTATTTTCTTCTTTTCCTCCACCCACTGTATGTTCATGAGAATCCCTCACCCCAGAATTACTGAATCAAAATCTGCATTTCAACAAAATCCTCAAGTGATTTGAATGCACATTAAATTTTAAGAACTACTGATGACTTTGAGTCTGGCCATAATAACTGAGAAGTGACTGTCAATTCTTATAGCTTGCTCTTTCCTCGTTGCAGTTTCTACCTTCATCAAGAGATAGGAAGCCCGGACTAATAACATGCACTAAATAATTAGTTAGGGTGAAATCTTATTAAATCAGTTATTCCTAAAGAGCTTATAAACAGATTTTCGTAACAGAGAGAGCTCAGAGTATGAGAAAAAAAGGTCCCTCTTGGCACTACAGACTTACCAGGCAAGCTGAGTGAATGGAAGTGGACCAAGAAGGCCCAAGTGTTGCATTTAGGCAAATCCTGAGGGAAAAGCAATGTTATTCCTGAGCCAGGTCTGACATGTTCCCACATGAATGTATTTCATTCAGAAAAAGTCAAGGCTCTAGAATGGCACAGTCTGGTTTTATGAGAAACAGATGTGTCATGGTTCACCCACTCCCTGACCACCTGCGGTTTGCCCATGACTCAACTTTCTTGAATAAAGGGAGTTAACTCTTGGATCCTGAACAAACTCTAAATTACATATTTATTTTCTTCCTCCTATTTCTCTTCACTGCTGCTTGCCATGGTAGAACCTTACAATTCAGAGAAGTTTGAAAACACTGCAAAAGGAATTTTCAGTACTTCGACATACATTCATTTAAGGGCAAATTCTTGCTCTGGTATATAGATCAAGATTCTGTTTTCAAATAGGATGCCAGTCTGTCCAGCCAATTAGAAGGAGTTACGTTTGTTTATATTTTGAAGCTACCTGGTTATGAGGCATCTTTACTTACTGCTTGTGTTTTTCTTGAGGATAGGAACTATTCTCTTTCAGAAATATGCTCTTAGATGTTACCAGTTAGCCACTTCGTTGTCAGCTACTCCTATTCATTAGGATGATGCAGACAGATTAAAGCCATTAGTATTCCTCAGACTTTAGTTCAGGCAATACCTACTGTGAAACCTCACTCTGAACCACTTAATTGCTCAAAAGGAACAATTTGAACTACATTACATTTTATTTCTTCTGCCATTCTCTGCTTTCCGTTCTACAGAAAACGGGCAGGGAAATGGTCAAATCGTAGGTAGGTGGATGGAAAAATACAAGGCACCAAATAAATCACACAGGGATAATCACGCCTTGAACAGTCACCGACAATATTTTTAAAAAATATTTTGATTTCCATTTATGCAATCAACTTAGGGTTGTTTTGGCATACCACCGGGCACTGGGTTTTTCTTTTATAGAACCTTTTAAATTTATTTCTTCAGAAGCATTATCTAATTAAAAGCAAATATATAAATTAACATAGCCTTTCAAAGTAGTCCTCACCATTCCTAGGCAAAATGATAATTACAGTGACATTATTTTTTTTTTAAAAAGCAAAAAACCTTTAAAACTCATTATTACTTTATTCTGATTTTAATTGAAACACAGGTAGCATGGAATTTAAGTTCCATGAAATTGTGGTCTGTATATCTGGTGTTCAAAATGCTACCCAAATAGCACTTGGCAAATGTTACCAATTTTTTTATAAATGGGAAAACTTACAGGACAACAGGGCAAACCTGGCCATAATGTGAGTCACTGGCAAACCTTAGGAAGAAACTCCCAAATGCATTTCCTAAAAGAGTGATTTGTGAGTTCAAATGGACTGTATAAATCCAGAGTGAAAAAATAAAATAATCTGTGAAATCTGCCATGCTTAAGCATTCATTATTTAGAAGTAAAAATTTTCTAGAAACCAATTTCAATGTCATTGTGAGATTTTGTTTTCAGGAAAGAATGTATCTAATTTTAAAACAGGTTTGGAAATGCAAGGCTACTTAAAGTTTACCTAGGTAATATAACCATCAGTGAATTATCATCTGTTTTGGTATTTATTAATTTTATAAACTTTAAAACCGAATGATGGTGGATTTTGGCGATAGACGGAGCTATCAAAGACAGAGCTATGAAAAGGTAACAGGCTTTTTAAAAAGATAGTTTGTTTTTCACATGGCCAAAATAGGATGCTTTTTAAGCCTATTTGATTAAAGAAATCACAATATTAACATTTTAAAGGTAAGTTATTCGATATAGTCAGATATGGTTCTATTTGTTATATTACAATTTCTGAATATACAATTTAATGTTTTGAATTAAATAGATACATAATATAAATGCCTAATTATTGCTCATACATTCTGATTTTGTACCTTATAAACAAAGCTACGGTGATGCTTAAAGAGTGTAATTTGCCCAAAAGGAATCCTTCATTTTGCACCTGGTGATAATATCCTGACAAAGGACTTACATTGTTTAAGCATTCCACTTCCGTCCCTTTGATATATCTAGGTAGATTCATCAATTCTTGTCATTCTAAAAGATGTATGTTCTGAGCATGCCATTTCCCAGTGATGATGTTTTGATTGGAGTTTGCTGTAGAGCTGGTACTAGGATGGAAAATATGGCCAAGATATGATTCCTACCATTAAGAATTCTACAATTTGGCCTAAGGGAAAAAACCTGTCCAAAATCAGCTTTTGTACAAGAAAAGGGTTATCCAAAATGCTGGTGGGGAGAGAGGCATAGAAAGAGAGTGGTAGATAGCATTTGAATTGAGTCTTAACAGATAGGAAATGTTTTATTGAAATGTCGAAAGGTAACTTCAGGAAGATGTACAGTGAGCCTAGGCATGGACTTGGGAGAGTGCAGGTTGAATTGAGGTAATGAGTGATCTGGTGTGATTTGGGCTCAGAATAGAAAATACATTAAGAAATACAAATGTAAACACAGGTTGAAGCCAGGTTTGAGAAAGCTTAAATGATGTGCAACAAAGTTAAGACTGTTATTTAGATAATGGGGAAGCAAGAAAAAATGTGAGTTCTTCTGTCATTAGAACACATTCACGTTAATTATAAAAAAAAAAAAAAGAAATGTGAAGTAAATTTATTTACGTATATGTAAATTTAGTAGAAATTCTAAGTATTTTTTATTTAGAAAAACACTCAAATAGTTTGGACCACTTGAAATCGCCACTTTTGAAACTTGACCTCAGTCAAAGGTCATCACTTTCATACAGTTCATCTTAATAATGTATCCTGGAATCAGAAATGTGTATTTTACTGTTGACTTTTTATTTGTTTTCCATTGATTTTCTGTTTCTTTGTTCCTTTTTCTCCTTACTTTTGGACTAACTAAATGTATCTATAATTTCATTTTATCTAGATTATTAACCTGTAAGTTGTTCTTCTTTTTAAATATTTTAGGAATTGTTCTAAGATTTAGAGTACACATCTTTACGTTATCACGGTCTCCCTTCACCGATAGTGTAAGAGCTTTGCAGCAGACGTCCTATTTATTCCTTCCTGTCCCTTATGATGTTGTTACCACCCATCTTACCTCTATCTTATAAACTTCACAGTACATTGTCACTGTGCTTGCTTTAGACAGTTATCGTTAGTAGTAATTAAAAGTAAGAGAAAAATACCTTTTATATGTACCTTTATTTCTATCATTTGTAGTACTATTTATTTTTTGAAAGACCTCCGTACTTCCATCTGCATATACATTCTGTCTTAAGAAGTTCCTTAAGCTGGATGTGGTGGTGCATACCCGTAATGCTAGCAACCTGAAAGGCTGAGGGGGGGAAGATCGTTTGAGCCCAGGAGTTGGAGGCTGCAGTAAGCTGTGATCTGTGTTCACGCCACTGCACTCCAGTGCCTAGTGACAGAGCAACACCTCATCTCTTTGAAAGAAACATAAATAATACTTTCTTTAATCTTATAGCAAGGGTCTGTTGGCTTCACCTCTATCCCCCTGCAGTAGCCAGCCCCCACCTGCATGCCTGTGCCAGACAGAGACCTCTTAAGTTTTCTCTTCCCGATCTTTCTCACGAGCACCTGATGAAAGGCAATAGAAAGAGTTGACGAGCAAGTGTAGACTCCCCTGGATCTGGAGCTCCCAGCTATCTCCAACTAACATTTAACAACTAAGTTCACAAGCTCATCTTAGAAAAGTGCTACATAACTCACTGCTGAATATCATCAATACAGTCACCTTCAACGTGCTCTGCTTGGGAAGCTACAGGAGGACACCAGCACCTAGTCCACCCTTCATAGCACTTTTCCTAGGACGAGTTCATGAACTTAATTGTCAGACCTCGTCCGATAACAACTCTGATGGCCATTCCAGATAAAGAGTTCCAAATTGCTTTGAACGGTGGACCAGGCACTAGCTTTGGGACATCATTTTCCAAGGGGGTACTTGGAAGTTGACCGTGATGATATTCAGCCGTGACATATGTAACACTTTTTTAGCACTTTTTTTAGGATGAGCTTATGAACTTAATTGACCTTGTATTAATCAGTCTATACCTGGCTTTTTCAAATTTGTGAGACTTTTAGCTAATTTATTCCTACCCATTTTTAGGGAGTGTCCCTCTTTCTCCCATCCCCTGCCATAGATGACATAGTTTGTGCATCCTTCTTGGGCTTGTGAATGACTCTTTGGAGTTCGATTTACTTGGCTGCCTTGCATTTTTTCACCCCTTAATGCTCTAATGTGTTCTAATTTGGTACATCTTCTGGCTTTTGTTCATTGTTGGGGGGAGTAATGCTCTTTGTGTCTATTTTTTTTAAGCATTCACCTACCATGGGAATCTATGTATATTTCTACATTTCTATAAAAATAGAGCTCCTCTCTTCACTCCTTAAACAAATACAGGTGTTAGATAATTTTGAGTTTGAAATGGCTGAAGGCATTTTGGAAATCCATTTTGCATTTTAAAATGAAGCCTACAGAGCTCAGAGCTATCTTATAGCATCTTAATTGTTCATTATTCAGAATATTATGGTTCACTTCTTAGTAATTTGTGTTGTTAGAGATTATTTATCATGACCCCAAAGGGTCTATTTCTACTTAAGCATTAAAATAATTTCTCAAAAATCAGTAACTGAAAGTGCTATAAATTTGTGTCTTGTATTACTTGAGGTCAAGAATTTGAGACTCACCTGAGCAAGAGTGAGGCCCCACTTCTACAACAACAACAAAAAAAAAAAAAAAAAAAAAAAAGAAAGAAAGAAAAAAAAAAAAAAAGGGGAGAGGAGAGGAGAGGGGAAAAAATTGGCCAGGTATGGTGGCATGCACCTGTAATCTCACCTACTTGAGGCAGGAAGATCACTTGAACACAGATATTTGAGGTCGCAGTGAGCTATGGTGAGCTATGCCCTGTACTCTAGCCAGGGCAACAGAGTGAGACGCTTGTCTCAAATAAAAAAAAAAAGAAAGAAAAAATAGTAACAATAATAATTCCATGATCAAAGTCAGGAGGTATTTGGGGGGGTGGTATATGATGAAACTAAGCTTGTGTTCTGTCTGAACTTTTATATATATTGCATTCTACTTGTTTTAATTCGTATAAATGTTATACATAAGATTAAACTAACTTATAGAATATTCATCTCTGGAACATATTTGCCATTTCTTCATTTGTACTCAAATAATTGACATATGCATACTTGATAAAAGTAAATCCATTTAAAAATAATTAAAACATTTTTTAATTTCTTTGAATTTGGACTGCATACAAAAAACCCCAAAATTTCAGGATTCCTTCAACATTTTTATGTATAATTAAATCAGAACTAAGACAAGCTTCTGCATATTAAAACTGCCTAGCAAATGTATGAAATGTAATTTGACATTTCAAATATAAAGAGAAACGTTGATGCCTATGCAGTAATTTCACCTTCATTTATACGAGGATCAAATATTGTGAAGAAATTTAATATAATATATGGGTTAATATAAAAAGAACTTGATGGGCTGTAATAGAACATTCAAATTGAGTTTTTCACATAGGATGCTCATGTATTAGACCTTCAAAAATGTGAATAGATCTAATCAGAGCAGCAATGAGTGAGACTATCTCGTTTGCCAAGAAATGTACCCTAGGAAGATGCTATTCCTGTAACATTGCTTAACCAGTGTTCATTTAAGGCATCCTTAAAGGAAAATATATACATATGTCCCTCAACTTACGACTGGGCTTTGTCCAGATAAGCTCATTAGAAGTCAAAAATATAAGCTGAAAGTGCATTTAATACGCCTAACCTTCTAAACATCACTTAGCCTCGCCTACCTTAAACATGCTCAGACACTTAATAATAGCCCTCAGTTGGGCAAAATCATCTCAGGCAAAGCCTGTTTTATTATGAAATGTTGGATATTTTATGTGATTATTGAGTATTAAACTGAAAGTGAAAAATTGAAGGGCCGTATAGATACCCTAAGTGTGATCTCTGCTGCCTGCGTACCCCTTCCCCCACCAGCAAAGTCCAAAACACTGTAAGTCAGACCATCGTAACTCAGGGGCCATCTGTATATCCTTTATAATCAGGCTTTTATTATTTTACTTTTTATAATTTCCCACCGTGACAAAACTAATATAATTAGGAAAATAACACTTGATTAAATGCATTTCTGAGAACAGAAGAAAATGAAGGAAATGAATGATAAAGTACTTTCTGGAATTTGAAGAGTTTAGTGTTTGAGTCAGAGTGATGCAAGAAATACTTATTTATTTTCCAGGCAGCCCAGTGGCTGCAGTAGCCTAGTCTCTGCTCTCAAGTGGCTTCCAGTCTGGTAAGGGGATACGGACAGCCACCTGTTAAGGACCAAGGGAGGCATGTGAGACGTTTGGCATTTCCAGAGATCTTCTGGGCAGGCGGGGGGGGAGGGGAGCAGTGGAGACAGAGATCCCTGGAGCAGGATGGCATTGCAGGCAGAAGATAAAAAAGAACCCCTTCTTCTCATCCCCACGGTACTGTTTGTAAGTCGATGGCCTCAGAGCCAAGATCTTCATATTTTCTGCAAGACACAAAGTTCCACGTCCAGCTCACTTTCAATCTTCCTAGTGCTCAATTCCCTCATTTAAAAAAAAAATTATTTTTCTTTCTTTCTTTCTTTTTTTGGCTTTGAGTCCAGAAGGACCTTATCTCTGTGCCTTTTATTTGAGGAACAAGAAGAGGAAAGGGAGAAAGGGGTATAGGGATAAAAGGACGTGGTGCACTGCCCAGGGCAAGGTCAAAAATCAGGGTGGTCTCTGACTTGAGTCTGGACCCAAGGCAGCATCAGCAGGTGAGAATGGCAGGGTTTTTATGTGTACAAGGTGGGGGGAGATGCCACCTTTCCACTTTGCTACTCACATGGCTGCCTTTGAAAACTGTGCCATTTGCAACCTGTTTTTATTTTTATGGGTCTTTATCTTTTAGGATTTTAAGACATTTTTGTTAGAAGACTTTAGTAACTCATGTGAAAAAGCATAGTTTAGCCAAATCTGTAGCCATAGGTGATCCAGGGGAGAGTTCATGTTCAAATTCAGGGACTAGAAATAAATTTTGTCTTAAGTGAATACAAAATGCTCAGGTTAAACAAGAATTTAAGACAGGAGAGCTCTGAAGCCTGCGCTGAGAGCCAGAGTATGGTCAGAAGCTTTGATGCTATCAGCTGCCAACTAGGACAAGGGTGAAAAGAAGCACAAAATTGAGCAAAATAGTGGAAATGAGATTTACAGCAATTGTCATATATTTATGCAGTGCCTATAATCATCTTTGAATGTAGTCATTTGTTTAGATTTTGCGTCTTCTATTACACATTCATTGACATTTTCATTAGCTTACCCTTGTAAAAAAAAAAAAAATAGTAAGTTAAGTGTCTGTAAGAAAGAGTCATTTCGGGAAACATGTCAAAGCTAAAGTCAAAGGCTCCCTGTGCACTTGTGGCTTCAGATCAGTCTGGCTGTCCAGCACAGAACCAGCCCTGAGCAGCAGCCAGGCTGGATGGAATCTGAAACCTTGGAGATAAATGACCTCCTCATTAAGGTTCCTCTCTGGGAATGTGAAGAGATGAGATCTAAACTCAAAGACTCTGATCCATAACTTTTTGGAGCTTTAACTCTAAGGTCAAAAGACATAAATCTTAGCAAACGAGTTTCCTTTTCTCCAAGGCTTCTCTTTCCCACTCCATTTATTAGAAAAAAAATTAGTATGGCAGAAGAAAGACCGATCAGGTCAAGCTGATCTTGGCTAAGGTTAAAAGGGGACTATATATACATGCAGCTTCTTAGAATAACAGTCTGCCTCTTCCCATTTTTATTTCACTTTTCTGTTAAGTAAGGGTCATGCAGCACCACCTTTTGGAATCATGATTTCTGGTAGGGGCAACATGTTTCACCTGTATATCAATGGAGGACGGTTTCCTGGGGGTAGGTAACCATGCCCTCCTGTTTACTTACTACTGTTCAGTTTAGGCCCCTTTCTCATAATTTCATGGTTTGGATGAAAATATACATGATCACCCTGTTAATGAGCCCCTCCTCTAGAAATGGCTCCTCCCCCAAAGGGAAATTAGCTAGCTAAACGTAGCCATGGATGGTATTAAATACGACTGAAAAGTAAACTTCAAATATTTTACAGTCACATTCAAAGAACTAAAGCGTAATAAAAGAAGTGCAAATATATGTGAAGGGGTCCAGCTTCACACTCGCACACATGTGCTTTCTCTCACACACATACTCCAGTCTGTTTTTCAAATTGAAGTGCTTGTGGGCTTTAAAGTAAGAAGAAAAGGAATAAAGTAAATGTGTTGTGCAAATAAAATATCCCTCACTGAGAGTTTGACAGGGTCGGGAGAAGCACGGCTATCCCTGACCCACACATCCTGGAGCACTCGGCTTCTCTCTCCCAGGATGTCACAGAACTCCTCTGATCATGTAATTTCGTATGAAGGAGAAAAAAGAGTCTTCTTAGATGACAAGTTTTCTCGTCACAATGAGAGTGTCCAGTTATTGCATTTTATACTTGGTAACTTTTATCAGTACTGAGTCCGGTAACTCATGCTGGTCCAAGAAAGGCTCCAGGTGGAAGAGCAACATTAGCCTTTCAGCGTTTAGATTTGCTTCTCAGTATGGCAAAGTCTCCCGGGGAAGGTTTTAAGAGCAATTAGAGCTCATAAAAGGACAGACTTGTCAGCACCTGAACAATGTGGAAAAATGGAGCCAGTGACTTGGGGTTTTGGCTTTTGATTTTGAACTGCACCCAAGTTAAAGCTGAATACAATTGGTTTTTCAGAAGTGTGTGTGTGTGCGTGAACACGTGTGTGCGTGCAGTGTGTACATGGGGTGAAGGGGTTCATAAACATAGATACGGTTCAGCTTTGGAATAAAAGTGAAAGGCGTTCTTAGTTGCTTTCAAATCCTCTAAAAATAGCCTGAAGTCTCTGCCAAAGCTAATACAGACAGGATTCCCATGGAAACCCTCTGGGCTGAAGGGGCGGGTGTTATTTTTTCACTGGTTATTGGTTAAATGACTCCTACTCATTTTCTATAATGTAGCCCTGTATTTATTGTCAAACCGATGAAGCAAACCCTCACGGCACCTGCCTATCTGGTCTACTTACCTAATGGAGGAGGAAGTGTAGCAGCGTCTGTACTTAATAAAAAAATTTTCTCGAGGAAATCTTTATAGAAAAAAAGAAATGTGCCACGTTATTTGCTTTTAGTTTTTGTAACTAGTTTTTTAATTCCTACTTTGAGTCCATAGTCACAGCCAGATTTTACTATGTTATTGGTCCCTTATAAATCTGTGTAAAAGTCCTTCTTGTTTACATTTTCTCATTTTGGGGGGTCCCTTTTTTGGGATATAGTTGTCAATTCTGGGGAACTAAAAAGAATGAAAGGATATGTGTCAGCCTTGAATTTGACATTGTGATATTAGCCCTTAGAAAATTTCATTTTCTTCAGTTTCAAATGGAAGGCAAAAATTTTTAAAAATACTGCGGGCCCAGAATGATCAAGTTATTTGTCTCTTTTGTTTTGAAATTATAACCCCTTTGGGGAAAATATTTTAACAAAATGATTAGCTGTTATCACTATCATTTTACAAATACAAAAAAAGCACTTAAATATTTTCGAAGAGTACAATAGAATTATAAAAGGGTTTTCCATGTAAGTTTCAATAGATTAAAATTATAACCAATTTAACAACTAATTGACAGTGATTTTTAAAAATTTGATCACTTTTATTCTTTTGTTTTATTTTCTCCCTTAACTTTACTTCTAATAATGATGTTTTCTAAGCCACATTATAAATAATAACCTATATACATGGTTCTTAATAGCCTATAAAACACTTCCACATAAACCAGACTTAATCAGCATAAACATAAAAGTTTATAAATCATATTTTCATAATTATTCTATGATTATTAAATAGTAAAAATATTCTTCATGTTATTTCATTTCCTTATGCCATTAATGTCATTTAACCTATGGTTCTAAAAGACCTATGGTTGCGTATTTTCCTGCTTAGTATTCTATATCTTTAAGTGAAGATTGGGAAGGGAATGCCAAACTCTAAAATATTACTGCTCACCAAATATATCATAGAGTTACATCTTAGGATGTTCTTATTCCCAATAATGGCAGCTAGAAACAAAAGTTTGATAAGCCGGAGTCCCCCAGATTCCTCAGAGCATCTGGAAGTGTCCAGGGCCAGGTGCTGAAAAGGTCTGGTTTTCCTCTCCTTGCCCCGTGGCTGAGAGGCCTGTGTGGCAAAGGTTGTGGGTCCCATACACAACGCTCTTCTCCCTGGAGCTGGGTTGTCTAGGGGGCATGTCTAGGAAACACTTTCCTTCTAAGCCCCACCTGCAGGAGCCCTTCACTATTGCCCAGAGGGAACCCCAGGAGCAGGGCCCAGCCAGTATTAAATATCTTTTATCATTCCATATATGTAAAAAGTTTTAAACTACATCAAATGTTTGGAGAGAACCACAGTTAGGAAATCACAATCAGGAAGTAATGTTTTTGCTGTTTTTACCGTTAACTTCACAGATTGAAATTTGTCAGTGTGTGGTTTTAGTTTTGTGAGAAAGCATAGGAGGTAAACAGAACGCACGGAGTAAAAAACGTCGGGCTTGAAATTTCTCACGCCTGGGTTTGAAACACACAGCTTTGCCACCAACTAGCTAATGACCTTAGAATGCTTTTTTAAGAATAAATCTGTTTTTAATTTGGACCCTTTACACATTTTCATTAAAGACCGTGTAGTTAATAATATGTGACCAGATCATTTATCATTTTAATCAGGCACTGGCTTTCACCCTGGTTAAACAATGTTTGGCACCAAAGGATTTTGAAAACATCAGGACCCAGAAGTGGCAGAGTATGTCCAAAAACATGATACTGTTGTATTCTACTAGAAAGCCAATTTAGATTGACATCCAAAGTTGAGCTGTGTTTCCTAGGTACTAGAATCAAAACAACCTATTGTCCAAATAAGAGGATAACTCTGAGCTGTGATTAAATAAGTGACACTGTACACTGTTTGCTAGTGTTTGAATAACTAACATTTATAGCTGTGTCTTATGAATTAAGTATATTACATTCACTTTTTTTTTTTTGAGACAATCTCACTGTATCACCCTCCGTAGAGTGCTGTAGTGTCACAGCTCACAGCAACCTCCAACTCTTGGGCTTAAGCAATTCTCTTGCCTCAGCCTCCCCAGTAGCTGGGACTACAGGTGTCCACCACAAAGCCTGGCTATTTTTTGGTTGTAGTTGTCATTGTTCTTTGGCGGACCTGGGCTGGGTTCGAACTCACCAGCTACGGTGCATGTGACTGGCGCCCTAGCCGCTGAGCTACAGGCGCCGAGCCCATTCACTTTTATTTTAACTAAATTTTCTTTTTATCTGTTAAATGGGCTTCTCATGGTCACTTGAATGCAATTTAAACATTTGGTTTCCCAGCATATACGAGTAACTGAGTAGGAGAGAACCAGTTTAATAATGTTTCTAGACACCACGCTCCTACACACTGGAATGTACACAGTTATATTTGTAAGCTACAATCCAGAATCAGATCTGTTTACACATAACAATCATAGAAATTTGTTCCACAAATGGTCGATTTTAGTTTTTACCTATAAACTGTGAACAAAAACATACATCACTATATTACAAACATAAAGATTTAACTTCTTATTTATTTTCCTGAAAAAGCCGTAGTGCCCTGGGCCCTAGGAGTGTCACTCCCACAGCACGTTCAATAGTACCAACAGACCTTACATTAATTATTTTTTAAACAGGCTTAATAGCCCCACAGATAGGATGGCCTTAAAGGCAGGAGCTATTATAAACACTATCTGTGTAGACATTTGAAAGAAACAGCGTGGGAGTGAAAATTACAGGTTCAAGAACCTATTTTTCGTCTTTCTCCCACACATCTACTCATCTCCTGTCATATTCTTTCCCAAAAGTTTGCAAATTTCCAGTTTCTCAATAAATCCTTCCTTTAAACAGATGTATCAAGTGTCAGTTACAAGTCACGCTTGGTGCCCTTTATTTTCTTATGTCAAAATCCTTCATATCTTGACCCAAAACTCAGAATTCTTATGGTCCTGGTACTTCAGTACTGGAACAAATTATGTTATCAGTGGGAACATTTCAAGTCTGAGGCTTTTATCCTAAAGGAAGGCCCCAGCTAGTGCTTTCTCTGAATTCCATGGTAATCTAGTTAAGCTTTGACAAGTATGGAAAGGGAAGGCCTGAAAAGGAGGGCCATACGCACAAGAGCAATTTTAATGTTTCATGTTTACCAAATAGGCTCTTAAACAGTAATCGTGTGTTGTGGGAAGAAAAGGACATTTGGGGATGAGTTCTGGCTCCACCACTTCCTTGTCCCGCCTTTTTGGGAAAGTCAACCTCTTTTTACGTTTGTCTCCACATTAATGTGCAACAACCATGAGAACAATTTTTTGAGTGGATCCAGAGCTTTTTTTTGGTAAAATTATTTTGTACACTCTGAGCTACTGTGCAAGCGTAAGACAGTATGATTATTATTTTGGTAGTAACTACTTAGAAAAAGGAAAGAAAATCTAAGCAACTCAGTCACCATAAAGGCTTTATTTGCCAAGCTCATACTCAGAACACTAAGCAAATGTTGTTAATAGGTGACTTCTAATAATGAGGAGACATTCTGCTAGTTTAATGGGAAAATTGGGCCCAATTCTAAACTATACTCATTTGCAATGACAAAAACAAAAATAAAAACCAACTGTATGATATTCTATCAGAATACATTCCCCTACTCACTAGCTAGAAATCAGTGTTTGGTTAGGGATACTATTCAAAAAAGAAAAGCACAATTCCTGATCTCTACAGTTTATATTCTGGGTGTGTGTGTGTGTGTGTGTGTGTGAAGCCGGCCAGGGATGGGGAATGAGAGGAATACAAGCAGTCACCAATGACTAAGAATAAGAATGAATCAGATCTAGATAAGGATTATTTAGAGAGCTAAAACAGAGTGATGAGTCAGAATGACCAGTGTCTATCCTGAGTGGTCAGGAGAGTCCCTGTGGATGAGGTAATAATTCAGCAGAGGTCTCGGGCATCAGAAACAACCTATCCCTGTGAAGACTGGAGTAAGAATCTTCCATACAGAGACACCAGCTAGTACCCCTGAAAAACAGTCCTAAGATGGGGCTTATCCAGACGTGCGTGGGGATCAGTATAGCTGGAGCTCACTTGCTAACGCGGAGGGATAGACTAAAATACCCAGAGACAGGCAGGTGGCGGCCCACACCAGCATTCCTATACCACAAGCAAGGAGTTGGCACTGTGTTGTAAGCATGAGGAGTTGCCACTGACAAGTTTTAAATAAGAGAGTGACTGAATCTGATTAGTGTTTATAAAACATACTGCTGTTGCTCTATGGAGATCAGCATGTAGGAGGCAAGAGTGGAAACTATTGGGAGATTATTGAGTTGTCAGACAAGAGGCCATAGCGATTTGAACTAGGATGCCAATAATCAAGACTCATTCATTCCTTTATTCATTCAACAAATGTTTACTAATGGTCTACAATGTGCCAAATCCTGTTTGAAGCATCAGGCCTGCATCAAGCGTCAGAAGGAAAGAACCCACTGTCGTCAGCCCGTGTTCAGTGGAGGACCCAGAAAATCAAGGGGAGGGAAAAGTGGGGGGGCTGCTTTACGTAGGCTGGTCAGGGAAGACCCCTGTTCAGACCCAAAGGAAGGGAAGGAGGAAGCATTGCAGCTGTCCGGAGGCAGAGGGGGAGCAGGAAGACCCTAGGATGGAAATGTGTTAAATATTTTTTAGTTGGAAAATCCAATTTTTGATTCCCTTTCATTGTGTTCCAATGTGGACCATGCGAAATGGTTCACACTGATAGACATTTCACTCCCTGCTTTACTTTTGGAGCTGTGTGTGATGGCTTCAGCCATCAGTCCTGGCCTTGGAGGGATCCTGTGGGAAAGTCACTCTCCAAATAGCAAGTCTGCTGATCCTGGCCCTAGCCCAGAACCCCCCAAACACACGCCTTTCTCCAAATACATGGTACTGTGTTTTCCAATTTCTACTCATGTAGTGATCAGAAAAGGATAAGCTTCTGGAGTGAGAAAATGGAGTTAAATGATTATGAAGTAAGATAGAAATACTGTGCCATGCCGACACCTGGGTAAGAACAAATGCATATATTCTCAATTTTGCTCATTTTTTCAAAAGTGATTTTAGATTTTTGAAAGTATCATGGGAATAAAATCAGTGACGTAATGTGAAATACTATTACCCTATAAAAATACAACCTTTAAGATGACAGTTTTGTTTTGGATTGTTCGATAGAATTGTAAAGTATCAAGGTATCATAAAATACGAAGAATCATCTTACTTTTCAACCCTAAGAATCATCTGGTGGAGCTTTTTAAATAAAATATAAATACCTAAACTCCATTCCAGATCAATTAAATCAGAATCTCTGAAGGAGACCTGAGCAATGATTTTTTTTTTTTTTTAAGTTCTATAGCTGAATCCTTGTGCAGTGAGGGTTGAGAGACTTTGAGATGATCATTGACAATTTCTTGTAGAAATGCACAGACCTGTATCATAAGCATGTGTTCTGGTCATTGCAAACTATTACTGACACATGGGAGGGAAAAATAACACAAAAATGCAATTCTCCACCTTCAGAAACTTCCTACTTCATAGATTTGTTTGAAAACAATTTGCAGATGGGTCATTATAAAAGTTTTGAGACAGACTGTATGTGGTTTATTATTTCACTTCCAAGAAATACCGTGGACAGCACCCTTTCTGCTTCCCCTTGCTCAGATTATCAGTGTTACCGGGAGGGTTTCATTTGTTTTCATCCACACAGATTTTATATTTCCTGATTTTGTGTATCTCAAAACTTTTATAATGACCCAGGTATAAAGGATAAGAAGTTAAAATGATAAACTTTGCTCTTGGTTTGTCTGAAGACGTGGAAATGGAATAAAAAGTTCAATAGACTTCAGAGATGGCAAAGAACTCAACAATTATTAATTTGACTTGCTAAGAACTATTTTTAGGTTCTGTGCTAACGGACATTGTAACTTCTCTCACACCCTCGTGGAGAGGGCTTGCCTAGCGTGGACCCAAGTTTTAAAACTATGATCGGTAAATTTGCATACAGACACCTGTAAATTTGCATACCTGTAAATTTGCATACAGACGCAAAAGTATGGAAGCCCTCCCAATCCCATCTCAAGCACCAAGTTGGGAAAGTGTATATGATTTTAAAATGGTTTGTTAGACTGAAATTTCTTTTAGGGAGAAATACATTCTAGAAAATATTCATTATTATATTATGAAAAATCATTGTGTTATCAAGGAGCCAAAGACGGAAATAATGGGAAAAAAAGGAAAGGGCAGAGGATAAGTAGGTCTAGCGCTCAAGATAATGAGCATCATAATCTCAGGAGGCATCACTAGATGATTGTAAAAAGTTTCAGTGATGGTTTGACTAGTAGATTTAGGTCAGGGGGTTGAAAGGAATAAAATATATAATCTTTGAAAGGTATAAAATGTGCAATGACACTATTATAACCTGCAGAATAATCAGATTTATTTTTAAAAACAGAGTTTGTAAGATGACCTAAATCACCTGTTAATAAATCAAGAACATGTTGAGTATGAAATAAATAATTATTTCAAGTAGAAAAGAAATATTATTCATCCGTGTGTGGCAGTTTCATTTTTTTCATATTTTTTGGAGTGCTTTGTTGGGTGCGGACTTAGATCTTACCATTTCTTATCTGTTGCTAAGATGCATTTGAAACTTTCATGTGAATATCATAAAGTGGAAAAGTTAAAAATAGGTACTTAAGGACTCCTTCTTTTGTGCGTACAATCATTAATTCATTATATGAGCCCTGAAAGAGCTTTAGAAAAATAAATATACCACTACAGAAGAGATTCCTTCATTTATTTATTCATCCCTAACTTTCATTGCTCACCAGATTTTCAGTGCTCAAACACCGTACGAGCCATTCATACAGAGACAAGTATGACAGCCTCTCAGCCTAGGGGATCGTCAATCTAGAAGGAGAAGGGGGAGAGAAATTATAATCAAAGAATGGTGATAAGTTGAACGGGGATAAAGTGTGAGAAAGTGCTTTGGAGTGTGCATGCAGGTCTGGGTGTGGACTGGAGTAGGGGACTGGGGTGGGGAAGAGTAATAAGACCAGATCAAAACTGAGCAGTCATTCAAGACTCAGACAGGAAGAAAGAGTGTCCATTTATTCTAACTCAAAATAGTAATGAATATATTTTGATTTGTATTAACTTTTTTGAATAAAGGACTTGAAGAATGGGAGTATGTTTAACCTGTTGGGAAACCAAAGTGTTTTTCGGTCATTTAAAAACCAACAGTGCATGAGGGTTACCTTTTCTGTGCACCCTTGTCGACCCTTGTTGTTTGATAGTAGCATTGTAGTGTGGGGGGTGCTCGCTCACTATGATTTTGACTGGTATTTCCCTGCCAATTGGTGAGGCTGACCACCTTTTCATATTTAGGTTTTCTTGCCATGCACCTGCAAAAGGGGTAACTATGTAACATAATGAATATCTCAAAACACTTAACAATAGTAACTGTTTTAAGTGTATATAGATGCAAACCCCATGCTGTATACATTAAATACCAGGATATGCAATAAAGAACGGCTTCTGATGGTAATGCAATTTATAAATAAAGGTTTAATGAAACCTTTTTTTCAAGTTTCATTCAGAGAAGATTTCTGTTAATTTTGGGAGCAGATTTACATAACAGTTTCTGTGAATTGAGAAGCTGGAGAAGTTAATACAGGGGAATAAAGGATGGTATCTATGGATGGGGCATTTATAAATAGGAAACAAGGACTTTGAGAATCTCTGAACTATGATGTGCAAAAAATGGGTTCTTGTATATTTTTCTGAGAAGATATTCTACAAATTCTAGAATGATTCCTAATTCCAAAAAGTTAAGATCTTTTGCCTGAAAATAAGAATTTATTTTCCATATTAAATGATACAGACTTTTCAATTATTGAGTATCCTTGTTACTGAGTTTGTGAAATATATTAGACTATGAAATTTAGCCCTAAAGTAATGAATTCCATATCTTTAGTTATATAGTTAGTGCTGTATGTCTTTTAGAAGACTTACTACAGAAAAAATATTGATGCAAAAGATGATACTAATATAGACCTAAATTTATAACCAGCTGTTGCGGTGGCCTGTGAGAACCTACTTTATAACAAAGTAGGAGAAGAGTCTTAAAGCTGATTATTGAAAAGAATAGTGACGCCAGTTTATAACATTTGTGCATAGATCATTGTAAATCATAAAGCGATTTTATACGCTAAATAGAGAAATTTCCTTTTTTTTTTTTTTTTTTGTAAAACAAATGGCTTCCTAGAAATGAGAATTGCTTCTTTGAAGGCACGGGTATTTTGACAACATTAACACTGTTAACTTGCAGACTGGCCATCCCTTACCAGCCCCACTCCGGGGCTGTTAGAATTATCTAATGAGGTAAGTAGGCAAGTTGCTGAGCATCTAACTTGTTGCCTAATGCTAACTCCAGACTCCATTAAATCCCACTAGATGTATTGAATGGGTGTACAGCATCCCTACTTTGTTTAACCTGTCAACTGTGGCTTATTGAGTAAGAGAACAATGTTACTTTTAAAAGAAACCTCACTGAACAACAGCATTCAGAAAAAAATAACAGTACATCCCCCTCTGACTTGAAAACACTGAGGAATGATCTGGGAGAGCTTTTTCTGAAGAACTCGGAAGCTATAAAACAACCAACCAAACAAACAAACCCAAACCCTTGACTTTATTAAAAGGACAATGTCTGCCTGCCTACCACACCTGAATTGTGACACTTCCAATATGGATTTCCAGCAGGAAATTTTAAAATTGAACTAAATTGGCAAGGACATCTTTTGTTTTAATATTATAGATCCTCTAAATTCTCGTTGATATAATGTGACACTTTATAAAATGCACACAGTTGAATATATCATTAAATAAAAGTGATGTATAGAAACTATCCGCTGGTCTAAATATTTAAAAGTTTAAACTCATACTTGGTTTGAAGCATTCTTTTCATATCTGAAAAAGATATACTTTTAAAAATGGAAACCCTTCTTCTACTTCCCTAAGTACCAAAACATTTGGCAAAATCAATATTAAACTTTGTAAAATGCATTTGGAAGTGCAAAGGACCTAGAATTAGCGAAGGTCTGCTGGTCACTTTGCATTACCAAATAGAACACCTGGTATAGACCGTATTTGCTGAAAATAAACAGCAATAAATCAATGGAACAGAAGAGAGAGCCCAGAAACAGAGCCACACGTGCACGTCATCTGTCTGTGACCAAGATGACACTGTGGTGCAGTGAGAAAAGGTTTTTTTTTCTCCTCAATAAGAGCTACAAAGTCAAATGGATAGCCTTACAGGGGGGAAAAAAATGAATCTTGACTCTTTCATTACAATGTACACAAAAATCAATTCTAGATGAATTGCAAATCTCAGTGTAAAATCTCTAGAACTTTTGCTTATTTGTAGTCGTGGATATTGCTAAATTATTCATGGGCTTTTTTGTTTTTGTTTTTGCTCATCAGCTTTCAGTAGTGTTTGTGTTTTTCACACGTAGTCCAAGGCAACTCTTCTTCCCATGGATGGTGAAAGTAAAAAAAACAAACAAACAAAAAAAAAAACATTGGACACCCCTGGAAGGAGCTAAGCCATCTAAATGTGATGTGGTATCCTGAATGGAATTGTGGAACAGACAAAGGATAGTATATGAAAACTAAGGAAATCTGAAAAAAGTTTGGACTTTAATAATAATAATTTATTAATATTGATTTATTATGACACATGTACTAATGTAAGATGTTTAAAATAAGGAAAATTTAATACAGGATGTGCTGGAACTCTGCACTATATTTGCATAACTTTTCTTTTTTTTTAATTTTTTAAAAAAAATTTTAGGTTTCTTTTTTTGTTGTTGTTGGGTATTCATTGAGGGTACAATAAGCCAAGTTGCACTGATTGCATTTGTTAGGTAAAGTCCCTCTTGCAATCATGTCTTGCCCCCAGAAGGTGTGGCACACAGCAAGGCCCTACCCCCTCCCTCCTTCCCTCTCTCGCTTTTCCTCCCCCCCCATGACCTTAATTGTCGTTAATTGTCCTCATATCAAAATTTAGTACATAGGATTCATGCTTCTTCATTCTTGTGGTGCTTTACTGAGAAAAATGTCTTCCTCTTCCATCCAGGTTAATATGAAGAATGTAAAGCCTCCATTTTTTAAAATAGCTGAATAGTATTCCATGGTATACATATACCACAGCTTGTTAATCCACCATTCCTAAATGGTGGGCATTTAGACTGTTTCCACATTTTGGCAATTGTAAATTGAGCTGCAATAAACAGTCTAGTACAAGTGTCCTTATGATAAAAGGATTTTTTTCCTTCTGGGTAGATGCCAGTAATGGGATTGCAGGATCAAATGGGAGGTCTAGCTTGAAT